>ML782565.1:91533-106791 GCA_009831015.1 Picea engelmannii | reverse complement strand
TATTAGGGGATATGTAAAGAGAGAATTAGAGAGATATTTAAAGAGAGAAAGGGGTGGGGAGATATAGAGGGAAAGAAGAAAGAGTGGGGGAGAGAGGAGAAGAGAGGGAGAGAGTAGGAGAGGGGTGAGAAAGAAAGAGAGAGAGAGAGAGAGAGAGAGAGAGAGAGAGAGATAAATGGAAATATGAAAAGGACTGCACACGCATTCTAGGAGCACATATGCCTACACATTCTTAGATCATGTGCACATTATTTTCATTTAAATTTTTTTTTAGGTGGGAATGACAACCACAACGTACATGTTCATTGAGTTAGTTGCCTTAGATTTAGGGTCGGGATGAATACCTTTCAATATATCTATTTTTTACTTTATTTTCTATGGGATACATAAATCCAATGCCAATGAAACTATAAATATATAGAGTCAACTATGCAAATTCCAAATACATAATTTTTTTTAAATTAATATTATTTATTATTTTGAATATATTTATGTCTGAATACATATCTAAATCCTAAAAAACATACCTATTTTACTCATACTATAATTTTCTATCATCTTAACCATTTTTAAAATAAGTTATACACCGCACTAGAAGAGAACAAGATATGCAATCTAAAAATTAAAAAAAATGAATTGTTTGATAATGTTACGACCCTCCTAGTCTGCATTAATGCAAGGTGTTGTAATTTTAATATATATATATATATATATATTATAAATTTTGAAAAAATACGTTGCACTAGAACAATGGATTCTCTACAATTATACAATTTTTTTTAAGGAAAGACCATCGTTAAGGCACTCAACACCTACATTAACAAAAACACATACATTATATTTTTCTTGAAAACTACTAAACCACTATTAGCGATCTGAAATCAACGCTTAGTACTTTACACCTTGACCTCAATTCACAAAGAAGCAAACCATCAACAGAATAAAACACCTGAAGTTGATAACGGAGTTCAACACAATTTCCCTACATCTTCAAGCCTTTATCTTCAATGGGGGAGGATTCTCTATTTAAATTCAATTATTAAAAATACACATCAAAATTACATCATTTAGGTCTCTGGTTGAATCAATTGTATTATTCTCTATCTCAAGAACCTGACGCAACATATGACACTGAAAAAGGTGAAGTAGAACTCCTAGAAATTACCTCCAAAGCTCAGCTACTCTTTTAGCTTCATTGCACAAGACAACTTGGCCTTCACAAATTATTCTTCAATTTTCTCCAAGATGCTTTCTTAAAACTACATAATGGATTGGTTTATATAGCCATGAGGTAGAGGGCTCAAATACCAACAACCCACCTCTTGTGGCACTCAATTTGGGCCAATATCCACCAAGACATGGCCAAAAACCCATAAAAATCAACATAAAATCAAATAAAAACCCAAATATAAGGTTACAAACCCACATGGGAGAAACTATTAGCTATATCCCACTTTCTATAGGCCCTTGGTCGTGTGGATCACCATGTGGCCTCATAATGGCCCCTGTCGATTTGGGCCTATCCCCAAATATCCATGCCCAAACAACTTAAATATAAGTTGTGACATATGGTTAACAAGAACCATATGTAGACCAATTGTCTAGCGCTCTTGGTGTAGTTTGTTTCCTTTCTCGAAGGTCAAGGGTTCGAATCATTCAAAAGAGGAACAAAATTTTACCTAGGCCTCTTTGGCCTTATTCAAGGTTCCACATGGTGCCTTGTGATTGGGCCACGTTTCACTCTGTGAGTGGCCCGTACAGTCTAGTCACCGATCTAGTCACCTGCACAGTCAGCCCATACACCATGTGTCGAGCCCAAATCCTGTCACCTGTAGCCACATCATCATCTGTTTATCCACGTGTCATGTTTTAATTGGCCCATGTCACATTTGTATAGCCATGTGTCATGTTGTCACTAGCCCATGTGGACCTAACTGCCATGTGTCACGTCTGTACAATGTCATGTGTCAAATTTTTATTGGTCCAAATCAACCCTGAAAATGCCAAATTTGACTACCACATGGCATGCCCTAGTTCTGCCACATGTCCCCCTGACATCATGATGACATCATCTACCACCTATCCTACTGACATCAACAGTACAGACTGTTGACTTGGACTTTGACTTTTTTTCTTATTTGACCTTAACTTCAGATCATGATAACTTCTCCATACAGAGTCCATTTTCGGAAAAAACACCATCTCATTGGAATCCAAGAAATTTTTGTTTTTGGTCATTTTGGATCCATTTGGATCACACCTCCATACTAGGACCTTTTGGTCCTCCAAAAAGTTTATTACATCAACTGACTACATCATTACATCAATAGACTAAACAAAAAATAGTCTAGACTCAGCAAAACATTAAATAGACTCAATAAGTGATTTTCATAAACCAAATCACTTTTATTACATCAAGTAGACTAACAATGACTCGATAAAATATTTACATGTGGGGCATAAAATCTGCCCAATTCCAGGCAGATGACCCATCTCCTATCGATGGAAGTTCACGGTTGTTCTTCTGCTCTTTTGCATCATCCTTATTCTGCTCTGGCAATTCATGCTTTTTGGACCATCTCAACTCTGGATGTAGCTTCCAATAGTTATCTTCATAATTCCTATTCCTATGACAATGTGAGAAATAATTTCATGCTCGGATGAATTTGATGAAGCCTTTCCCAGACTGAGCTAAATCCCCATTGGATTTCCCTGAATCTTGTCTTGGTTGTGTTGAGTTTGCACGCGGATACTTCTTGACCTGTAGTGTTGCATCATCTTGTCTTGGCGTACTCCTTGTCATCGTGATTTTCTTTACATATACCTTTTTCTTTCAGAATACTGCAACAAAATGGTTATGACTGCCACAAAATGTGCATGGAATTGTTATTTTTATAAGTTCCATGACCCTAGCATGTTCGTCATTAAAGATAGGTGAAGGACATTTATACCTTTCGACCATTTTACCTTTTCTTCGTGACTCACTATTCACATCACTGTGCGCTTGAGATTCTTGCTTGGATTTATGAGTTCGAATCCATGTTGGTCTTAGTTCTAGATGTCGATCCCAACAGTGGTCAACATTTTTTCCAAACTTCTGAAAATGGCTATGAAAAAGCACTGGATTTTTGTCATCAATAGACTCTTCTGTGTATCCCAATCCTTCATGGAGTGGTCATTCTCGCACCTCAATAGGCTTAGCTCTTCCTTGGCCATGCTTTCAAAGACCTTTTCCTTTCATGTAGACAAACTTGGATAGAATTTTCTTACCAATTCCTTTGGTATGTTTTTCAAAAGCGTTAATATCCTGATTTCTTGACTCCAATTCCTGATCCGCTACAAGAGAAGATAGAGTATACTAAGTACTTCCATGGCGAGGAAAATGTGTCAATGGTCTCTCCTACTAACTTCTCCTCAACCAGAGTAGAAGGAGTATATGAATCCTCCTCATATTATTTCCTATAGAATGGATAAATTCCATCATCCTTGACAGGACTCGAGCTTCTAATAGAAGCACTTCTTCCAACTAGTTTTTCATCTGTTTCTAACACCATTGTTCGCAGCCTTTCCTTGTCTTCCTCAAGGATTTGTACCAATATACTTAGGTCGACATTTTCTCACTAAATCTATTGATTGATCTCCTCGATTTCCTAGATTATATCTCTATTCAATATTTTCCCCATGCTTATTCACAATTCCTGCAATATAGTCAACCAGCTCTGATACCACTTGATCTAAAATCGATGCCTAGTACTTTACACCTTGACCTCAATTTTAACAAGATCTTTTCTGACAATGCATGTGAATATATAAGCAATAAAAAATGGAATAATGAACAGAAATATCATAAAACACAAATAATCAAACCATCAATAGAATAGAACACTCAAAGTTGATAATAGAGTTTGATACAATTTGCCTACGTCTTCGAGCCTTTGTCTTCAGTGAGGGAGGCTTCTCTATTAAAACTTAATGCTTAAAAATATGCATCAAAATTACATCATTTAGGTCTCTGACTGAATCGGATGTATTATTTTGTGTCTTATAAAGCCGACACAATGAATGGCACTGAAAAAGGTGGAGTAGAACTCCCAGAAATTACCTCCAAAACTCATCTACTATTTCAGCTTCACTGCACAAGACAACTTGGCCTTCAAAAACTATTCTTCAATTTTCTCCAAGATGCTTGCTTAAAACTCCACAATGACTTGGTTTCTGAGTTAGAGATATCAAATCCCAACAATCAACCTCCTGTGGCACTCAATTTGGGCCAATATCCACTAAGATATGGCCAAAAAACCATAAAAATCAGCATAAAATCAAATAAAAACCCAAATATAAGGTTACAAACCCACATGGGAAAAAATATTAGTGCCATCCCCTTTTCTTTGAGTCCTTGGTCATGTGGAGCACCATGTGGCCTCACACTGGCCCTTGTCAATCAAGGCTTATCCCCAAATATCTGCGCCCAAACAACTTAAATATAAGTTGTGACATATGGTTAACAAGAACCATATGTAGACTGGTTGGCTAGTGCTCTTGGTGTAGTCTATTGCCTTGCCTGAAGGTCAAGGGCTCGAATCCTTCAGAGGTGGAACAAATGTTTAACCACACCTCTTTGGCCTTATCAGGGTTTCCACGTGTCACCCTGTGAGTGGCCCATATAGTCCAGTCACTGATCAAGTCACCTGTACAATCAACCCATATGCCACGTGTCAAGCCCAAAGCCTGCCACCTGTCACCACTTCATCATCTGTAAAGCCACGTGTCATGTTTTAATTGGCCCATGTCACATCCATATAGCCATGTTTCATGTTGTCACTGGCCCTCGTAGGCCATACTTCCACGTCACCTGCCACGTGTCATGTTCGTATAGTGCCACGTGTCAAATTTTTACAGATCCAAATAAGCCCTGAAAATGCCAAATTTAATTTCCACGTGGAACACCCTAGTGTTTCCATGTGTCCTACCAACATCATCATGATGTCATGCTAATGTCATCTTCCACATCTCATGTTGATGCACTGCTGACATCAATAGTACGAACTGTTGACTTTAACTTTAACTTTTTTTGCATGTTTGACTTGAACTTCAGATTGTGATAACTTTGCCATACTGAGCCCATTTTCGAAAAAAAAAAATATTGTCAAAATTGGCATGAAGATCCCTACACAATGGAGTTGGTTTCGTCCAAATACAAGAACTTCAATTTTTTGTTCTTTTTGGATCCATTTGGATCAATTAGAAAAACTCAAATTTCACATAGCTATTCACAAATTCTATAAATAAAAATTACATATTCAACAATCTAATTCAATTTCCTACATTTCTTCTTTTTACACCATATTCAAATTCAATGTAAAAGTACCTTGAATAATTCCTCCAAGTTAACAAATTATTGTTTTTCCATGTTTGCATTACAACTAACACATCATCAGAGACCATCATTAGCTTGCACCCACCCTTGAGTTCCACCTATATTCATACTTAATGTGATACATCCCTAAAATTTATCAACCTTGTCATCATCTGAATCCTTTGTATTTGGTTTTGATTTTGAACTCCTCATGCTACCTCAATCACCTCTTCCTTAACTTGCATTCATTAGTTTTCTTTACATGTGATCTTGTATTATACTCTCAAATCTATTTGATAATCCTCTTCCAATGTACCAATCTTACATAAAATTGTATCATCCTAGACTATAAAATTCATCTAATTTGCATAGCTCAAGATTCTCCATCTCTCATCATGACTTGTGCAGATGGAAATTCAATAGAATTCCTTCTTGTACCTTTGCACACATTGACTTTTCTATCAAAATTTCTAAATTTGTATAAAAACACCTAATTTTAGTCTATTAGTCAAAATTTCTAATCCCTTAACTTCAATACCGTCTTCCTTCAAGTCCTTATCATATCATTATTTTTATCAAATTTCCCACATTTGATCTGGATTTATGAGTGGAACGAAATGAATAACAAAGAGATAACAACAGATATCTAGTGAACAATAACTTCTATTGAATAAATGAAATAGGCTGAAATTGTAAAACTGCAGAACTGAAACAAATTGCTCGAATGGTGGTTAGGGATGATTTTAAGGATGAAAATTTGTTTTAAAATGTAGAAACCTTGGAGAATCTTATTAATCCTTCATATTCCAACTATAAATGTTTGGCGATATTTTGGTAAAAATATTCAAATTTCTAAGGATTTTATATAGTTTGTAAAACAATTTGGTGATTTTTAAGTTAAAGTAATTTTATCCTATAGAATTTGGGCAAATAATTTTTAGAATAATGAATCATTTTTTGGGAAAAACCATGGAAAATTATCCCATGAGCGAAATAGGTTGAAACTATAAAATTGCATAACTGAAACAACTTGCTCGAATGGTGGTAATTATCTCTGAGAAAAGATGTGGCTTCTATGCTCATTTGTATGAGAATAATGATTACAATGAGGCTCCATAGGCCTTTTAACATTACTCATGAATACCAAAACCCTAAATATCCAAAAACCTAAACCTAGGAGGTGAAACGCCAAAAGTTATGTGGTCCCCTATGGGTAAGTTGGTACCTCAACTTCCTGGGGTCATAATGTTTGCATACGACCTCTGTTTTAGGCACGTGATAGCCTGTTGGAAATGTATTTTTGAGAACTACATATTACGCCGTCAAACTTTGACTTCATCTATATGTTGACTGTGGCAATCCAAAAAACAATTGTTTAGGGCCCCAAAATGACCCTGGAAGTACAGAAAGATGTGTTGACATGAAAACATACAAAATAATACAG
The DNA here is from genome assembly GCA_009831015.1 of Picea engelmannii. Taxonomy (NCBI): domain Eukaryota; kingdom Viridiplantae; phylum Streptophyta; class Pinopsida; order Pinales; family Pinaceae; genus Picea; species Picea engelmannii. Next base: position 99,991 of record ML782565.1, on the reverse strand, counting down.
TTGGATTAGGTGGGAGGCCATCAGTATCCACCTAGAATATGTGTAGGGCTTCAGACAACCCCCAAAGTGTAGAACCCATAATTACAAAGAAGTATAGAAGAACGTGTTAAACTAAAAATTTTCAAGAGAAGCCAGTTGGAATAGGTGGGTGGCCACCAATATCCACCTAGATCAGTCCTCCCCCCTTAAGAAGAAATGGTCTCCATTGCAATGAGTTTCCCCATCAGGTGAGGAAACTTCTGTATTAGTATTGAATTTGGTCCCAGGTGAGCCACTTGCCTTGGTGTAGGAGCTTCCTTTCCTTGACAAATTGATAAAGTTGGATCCTCTGCTGGTGAGTGCCCTTGACCTTTGTGTCCACTATCTGATCAATGGGTGCTTATTCCATGCATTCAGGGTTGATATTTGTTGGTTTCAGTTGTTCTACGATCTATGAGGTGTCCAATAAGGGTGGAAAATGTGGTTGAAGGAGGTCCACATTGAACATTGGGTACAAGCCAAGGAAGGGTGGAGTGTTGAGATCAAAAGAATTGCTACCCACAATCTTGGTGATAGTGTAAGGCCCATAGTGAAGTGGGTGAAGCTTCCAATGGGGCCCTGTAAGGCGCTCTTTCTGCAAATGTAATCAAACCTTGTACCCCACCGAAAACTGGTGTTGTACCCTGTGTTGATCATGGCACTACTTGTACTTCACATTATCTTTATGCAAAATCTCATGGACTTGTTGACGAATGTGATGAATCCACTCAATGAATCGGGTGGCTTTGTCAGCCTCAGACTAAACATGGGAATCTTTTTCCTGTGTGGTGGCAAGAGGTAATGCCACATCAATGGGACCTAAGGGTTGGAATCCCAACCCCACCTGAAATGGTCTATGGTTGGTGGAGCTATGGAGAGCCGTGTTGTATTTGTGATGAACACAAGGAAGACTCTTAGCCTAGGTACGTGGATTCTTAGAGTTTTACATGCACAATATTTGCACAATCATCTGATTGATGACCTTTGTTTGGTCATCGGTTTTGGGGGGGGGAAGCAGTGGATATAGTGAGCTTGGTTTTCAAGAGTGACCAGAGATTCGACCAAAATGTGTTGAGAAACTTGTTGTCCCGATCAGAGATGATGGTTTGTGGTATCCCAAAATGTACCCACACTCGCTCGAAGAAGATCTTCGCAGTATATGTCAGTGTTATTCTCTTCTTGTAGGTTGTGAGGATGGCCATCTTCGAAAACTGATCAAATACCACAAATACACAATCATTTTCGTGCTTGGTGGATGGAAGTTCAGACATGTAATACATTAATATGGATTCCCAAGGCCTCTCGGGAGTAGGAAGAGGGGTGTATAAGCCTTTCTTCTTGATGGCTAGCTTGGCAATGGCACAGACACTGAAAGCTCTGATATACTTGCTAACATCTTGTCGGAGTTTTGGCTAGTAAAAATGTTTCTATAGAATGAACACAGTTTTCTCCACACCAAAATGTCCTACCACCTAACTAGAGTGAGCCTCCTAGATAAGATTTGCATGATCTCTTGCAGGAACAAAACAATGGCCAAGATGACATAATAGTCTTTCATGAATGTGAAAATCAGTGACATTTTCACCTGTACCCAAGAGATGATAGGTGGTGGCTAAGTCTAAATATTTCTAATAATTTTTGGGCCACTCAGATGCTCATGTCCATAGGAATGGAGCATGGTGGTGAGTGTAGCCATGAGAGGTCAACTGAGGCAGTCAAGGAGACAAGTTGTGCTCCTTGTCTTATACTTGATGTTGATATGGAATTGTTGTAGGTTGGTGGACCACTTCTGATGATGGTCATTCTGTAAATTCCCCTATGTATATATGAACTGCAAAATCTTGTGATCAGTGTGGATGATTGTCTCCTTTCCCAGAATGTAATGTTTCCATTGACAACAAACTTGTACAATGGAATACATTTCCTTATCATAAGTGGGGTATTTTTGGAAATTATATGAGAGTGCCTCACTATAGTATGCCATCATATGATTATGTTGAGTGAGAACAATTCCTACAACATAGTTGGATGCATCATTCTCAATATCAAACAGTTTTTGCAAATCAGGTAAGGAGAGTATTGGAGCTGAGCACAAGCGATGCTTCAGATAATCAAATGCTTGTTGTTGTTCCTTTCCCCACGTGAAATTTTCCTTGTCACCACCCTTTATCACTTGGCTGATGGCCCATGCAATATGGGAGAATCCCAACACGAATCGTTGGTAGAAGTTGGCCAATCCCAGGAAGCTCTGAAGCTTGGTGAGTGTGGTAGAGGCTAGCCAGTCACAGATGACTTGGATCTTAGTTGGATAAACATGTACCCCATGATCATCAACAATGTATCCCAAGTATGGGACCCTATTCATGAGAAAGGATCATTTTTCCAAGTTGGCATATAGCTTGTGCTGCTGCAGAGTGCTCAAAACCTATTGAATATGTTGCATGTACTCCTCCCAATTTCTTCTAAAGATGAGGATGTCATCCAAATATACCACCACAAACAGTTGGTGAAGGGTCTCAATAAATCATCCATCAACCTCATAAAAGTGGTTAGTGCATTTGTTAAGACAAAGGGAATGACCAACCATTCGAAGAGACCTTCTTTAGATTTGAAAGTTGTCTTCCATACATCAAGTGGATCGATGGGAACCTAGTGGTAGCCAGACTTTAGATCAATCTTGTTGAAGAAATTTCCCCTCTTGAGTTGGTCAAGAAGGTTTTTGGTGCAATTATATGCATAATATATTACCAAACATAAATTATTGATTGGGATTCGTAACCAACAAAGTTATTACACTATATGTGCCAAAAATAGGTGGTTTAACTATGTTTGATGGGTATGGCATACATACGAAAACAATCTAAAAACCAACACTCCGTTTTCACACTTCAAAGATAACACTCTTCACACAATTCAAAAATTAGAAAACAAAACTCATAGAAAAGCATATGATTTAAGCTTTTGTTCAGGTGACTAATATGTTCATTGTAGGCTCATGAAGAAGAAACATGAACTTTGACTCTGTCCCCTGCAACATCTATACTAACAACAATTAACACGTTGCATATTCTCAAAATAAAGCATCAATCAATTCTAGAAGAAATAACAGGTAGAGGAAGGCACTCCATTGTAGGTGCATGTAGGGTGAGAGATGGAGGTCTTGATTGTGCTTGTATTTGCAAGATGTAACATAATATGTTATGGAAGGAAAATCTAAGTGTGATGGAGCACTCCATTAATACAAGATCATGTATTGTGAAATATAGAGACTTCACTTGTTCCTAGCTTTGCAAAGTAAAACAAGTATTTAAAATGTTTAATCTAGCAAATGATACTCACACAAAAATAACAATTAACTGCTCATAAATCGTTGCACTCATACTGTACATAAAACTCTTACTCACTCAAATTCATCACCCATATATATTGTATGTCATCAAAGGTATCACTGAAATATAACATGACTGAATTTTAAATGCTATGATTAAGTACAAAATTACTCTGTTCACACACACACACACACACACACACACACACATAAATCCAAAATTATAATTACAAATAAAATACAGTGAATATTACCTTGATCGGGTCGGTGATCCCTTTCCATACCAACAAGGAATCTTAATAAATAATTACAAAGAATAATGCTTGAACATACACGTGAAATCGATGAATTGCAACTTATATCATTACTTCAAAAAAACAAAGTACAATCAATTGTCTTCAGAAATTGATCTTACAACATGGAAATGCTTAATTATCTTCCTTCTTCAAGAAAAAATATTACAACACAACAATTCATCTCCCTTCCTCAGACCTATGAGGTCTTATTTATACATAAAAGGAATGGATGAAACCAAATCCCCAAACTTAGAAAACATTTTTTTCAATTTTAGGATAAATCCCCAAAATCTGGGTTTTTCATCAATTTGGGAAGATTTAAGTTAGATATCCACCCATATCTGCTAAAACAATTCTAATTTTGGAAAAGTTTTTGCAATATACTCAATTTCCACATTCTAGACAAAATCCATATCGTAGAATTTCTAGCTCTTATATGATTTGCACGAAAATAAAGGTGTAAGTTGGCAGTTTGAGATTTTTGCTAATTTTTGCAGAATCATTTCCCTTGAGCTGGAAGTCTACACATGTGAACTGGGTGAATTTGACTCACTTGTCTGCAGTTAGATGTCTCTCTGGAAAAAACCCATGTACCCAATTTTCCTCTAGAAGCATTCCAAAAATTTGAACTATATCTGGTACTAGACGAGCACATAAATAGGTATCGGACAAGCACATCATTGGTACCAGACGAGTTGAGTACTAGATGAACGCTGAAACATGTACCGAATGAATAGGGGTTGTTTTCATAAGGTTTGTTTATATCATTCAAAGTAATTAGAGAGATTTAAACATCAATATTCAATCCAAATCATTAATAAATCGTCATAAATCATGATTAAACATAAGTTACCTCATATGTACACAACAATTTCTAAAGGACATGTCTGTTGAGGAAAATATGCAAATAGTGCATATGTATGAGGTAAAATTGGTTAGGATATGGGACAAAATAAGTCAATTGGAAGTGACAAAAAGGAGGCTCAACAAAGGTCATCAATTTTGGGAATTGGGTACCAGTTCTTGACTGTGATTTTGTTTAATGCTCTGTAATCAATGTGTCCCATGTTTCTTCTACACCAGTACAATCGGGCTTCCACAAGGGGAGGTGTTGGGTCTGATGTTCCCCTATTGAAGTAGATCTTGGATCTAACATTTGATTTCATCATTTTCCATCAACAAGCGATGATAAACTGGTCCATTAGGTAGAGGTGCACCTAGGGTTAGATCAATTGGATGCTTGACTTAGCTATGCGTCAGTACCCCGGTGGGTGAGGAGAAGATGTCTATGTACTCTTCCATGATCTCCTCCACTTGATTTTGTTGTGAAGAGAGACTCTGTGTAGAGGCCATGGATGCGGTGACAACCTTCTACTTATTATGAGCATGGATCACAAAGAAGATGAACTTCCCAGTCTGTGAAATGACCTTACTACATTTCTTAGCAGAGATTAAAGAAATAGAATTAGGTTGTGCCACCTCTAGTATCATGTACTTAGTTAGACTTTGGTGGCAGCGACTGTGGCACTAGGTTCAAAATCAATAATCCACTTCCCTCCTTCTGGATTTGATTCAGAGTCAGAATCGACCTCTAACTCAGAAGGTTTTAGCTCGACCATGAGTGACTTCTTGGAGCGGAATTCTTCAGTGTTGTGCCAAGGAATATCATGGTATTCACACCATTTTCCTGTGTCCTTTGACTTCTCATTACCCTTCTTGTGTTGTGGCTTGGACTGGTTGTCCTAAGAGTGGCCATATTTGCTTTGTCCCTTGTTGTATGGGTTGGGGCCACTTTTTCCTTTCTTCGGTTTTGAGGAGTTTGTAGATCCAAAATCTCCCCTCTTCTTCTTAAATTTATGCTCGATCCTAGCAACATATCTATATGTCGTACCCAATGATGCGATGTCTAGAAACTCCATTTCTTTTTGAATGTATCTATGAAAATAGACGCATTATTTGAGCACCAAGTGTCTTTTAGAATCTTTGATACTCAATTTAATGCGCGGGGTATGGAAAATATTGGTGAAATCCAATACTGTCTGATCCCTTTCATGACGCAAGGTGGTCCATCTAGTGTATTGGTCCTCGTAGCTTCCAACATGGAATTATTGTTCTTTAATTGCATCCATGAAGGAATACCATGTGGGGGAGACCACAAATATTGTATATTCCTTTGTGGCCCTTTTCTCAAAGTAAGTATCGCACTAGTCCTTAACATGGGGGATGGCCTTGAGGAGTGCAAAAGTAATTTTTTCCCTATCGGGAAAATTGTGGACCGAAAAACACTCTTCGAGCATATTCAACCATTTATCTACAACATCCACATCTACCAGTCCTTCAAATAATGGAATATCGAAATTTACCTATACTTTGATGGGGGTTATATGGCCTCTTGATGAAGATGTTTCTCCTGTGGGTAGCTGCAGAAGGATCTATGCAAAGTTGTACAACATTTTGTTCCTTTATTATGCAAGGGCTTCCTTGAGCAACATTTTAAATGGATCCTTTGCTCCATCATATTTCTTTTCATCCCCGATGGGTTGTTGTAGGGCTTGACATGGTTGATCTTGCAAAGGCTCGACTAGTTCGATCCCCAACTTCTTGTACCCAGATCTTGTCAGGGACATGCATGAAGAAAAATGAATGAAGAGCAGTCCAATATGATACCACTGATCCGGATTTATGAGTGGAACGAAATGAATAACAAATTGAATGCAATAACACAGGGATAACAACATGTATCCAATGAACAATAAATTCTACTGAATAAATGAAATAGGATGAAACTGTAAAACTACATAAATGAAACAACTTGCTCGAATGGTGGTAGTTATCTCTGAGAAGAGATGTGACTACTATGCTCATCCATCTGATAAGAATGATTAAAATGAGGCTTTGAAGGCCTTTTTAACATTACTCATGAATGAAAAAATGCTAGACATCCAAAAACCTAACCTTGGGAGGTGAAACACCAAAAGTTATGTGGGTCCCTATGGGTAAGTTGGTACCTCAACTTCATGGGATTGTAACTTTTGCATATGACCTCTTTTTTAGGTGTGTGATAGCCCATTGGAAAGGTATCTTTGAGGAATACACATTACGCCATAAAAATCCGACTTTGTATATAATTTGACTGTGGTGATTAAAAAAAAAACATTTTTTAAGGCCCCAAAACGGCCCTGGAAGTACAAAAGGTTGCACACATGAAAACATGCAAAACAAGCCAGTTGGATTAGGTGGGAGGCCACCAATATCCACCTGGAAGATGTGTAGGGCTTCAAACAGACCCAGAAGTGTAGAACCTACAATTACAAAGAAGTACAAAAGAACGTGTTGAACTAAAAGTTGTCAAGAGGAGCCAGTTGGAATAGGTGGGTGGCCACCAATATCCACCTGGATCAACATTGCACAAAATCCAATGAAATAACAACATTCCCTCTCAACTTGGTAATGAATAATTTCACCTTACTAAGGTGCTCAATATTTTCATACTCAAATTAATTTCCTTTCCTTCTTATATATATAATCTCTTGTTCTTCTTTTATACTTCCATAATAATGCAATACTTCAACTTTGGTTCCCCTCCTCCTGTTTGAAAATATAACTTATTGGAATGTGATATCTTCTTCCCACTCATTTTCTTTGAACTATTGGATTCTTAATCTCCAATTTGATGTATTATTTTCAAACTCTTCAATTTATGATCTCTCATATCTCATGGTCTGCATCATATCTTCCACCTCTTCTCGCCATTACTTCAATTATTACCCTCTTGATTCTCCCAACTCTAAGGTACTCCATCTTCCAAATTTTCTTTAATCTCTTGATTATTATTTCAATCACAAAGATTTCCGATCATGAATTCTCAACCTCTAACATAATAATTCTAAAGCTTGGGTTCTGATATCAAAAATAGTGTAGTAGTCACATAATGGTCTCACAATTTGGCCTCAATGTAGCCAAACCAAACCATGTAGGTTACTTAGTAGAAAATAATCAATGAATAGAAATGCATTCAATCTCACACAAGATACAATACAAGATATATATAACAATATGTATTCGACATGGCTTACTAATTCTCATTATTAAATGGAATATTCATAACATACAACGATCTATCTCAAGCATACAATATGCTCACTTCTCTCACTTGAAGGATTTTTCTCCCTTGTAAATTGCACACATTACATGTGATCCCTCAATGTACACAATCAAGAATCTTGCGCTATTTTCCTCATTGTGGAGATCTTATAACCCCATAAACCACCTTACACCTCCATACTCTTCATCCTTGGGAATCCAATAGCTTTAATGTTGATACTTAAACTTCTCTACAATTCACATTATTTCATATCCAAGCTCCTCCTTCTTGGATTTAATCTCTCCCTTTGAGATATATCTCAATACTAACACTCTTAGATTTATCTCACTATGTATCATGGCCAACTATAACTTTTTCTTGTTGCATAGCTTTATCCTTGCTACCCTTGACCTTTAGCATTCCAATCACTTCAACCACATACTGATAATAACCCATCCTCAATATTGTTTTACATGACCTTACTACTATTTCAACAACCATTTGACTTCCTATATTGAACTCTTCACCTTCCCTTACATGCTATGTATGTAGAGAATTTAAATGCTCATGCATCTCAATTTACAAATATTAATAATTTGTTATTCATTTAATCAACATTATATTGATTTTATTCATATATATTTAATGATACAAATTTATAAATATCTTATTATAAACAAACACACAATCTTATAATGGTTAATAAGCAACATCAAATATTATCACAATTAT
>ML782565.1:29927-59939 GCA_009831015.1 Picea engelmannii | reverse complement strand
CTCCTCTGTCTGTCACATCTCCTACTCCCCCTCCACCTTTCTCTACCTCACACCTGTCTCCACTCATCATCCGCCTAATCTATCATCATCCCATATTCGTACTTCACCCTTTCACCTCCTTCCATGTGTCTCATACTCCCTATCATCTCCACCTTGGTTGGTATTCCCCACCTCATTCAGCCACCGAACCTCCCCTTCTTCCTACACGTCACCTTCCCGTGCCATATCGCCTCTACACCTCGGTGCCTGCGTTCTGTCACCCATGCTTTCCTTAGTCTCTGTTTCCCATCCATGTTTGTCCACCTGGCCATCTCTCTCCACACCAATCACCTCGCCATATCATCTCCCACGTCTACCTTCTATCCTCCCCGCGATCTTCTGACACAGATCCAGATGGAAGAATGCAGAAGCCGCCAAGTTCCACAGGTGCAGAGTTGACTTGGGCCTTCCCGATCCTGAGAAATATAGTTATTGAAGCAGGTGGTGGTGGTTGAACATCATTTTCACCATAAATAGTAGCCTGAGAAAGGACTATCATTGTGGCTCATCTGCAGGTCCCCCTGAAGCTCGATTGCATTTGACAAAGATCGCTTCTGATAGGAGACTGCATGCACAGCCTACCAGGAAGCATGTAGATGTAATGCTTCCAATGCAAAGGCTCAAGAAGCCTTCTGTTGTTTGTTCTGAGTATATGTAGGCATTTTTTCCATCTTGTTAGTGTCGATGGTTGAGCTATGCTCCCGATTGTAAATTTTTATTGAAGCCTCTAGTTCTCTAGTTATGTATTGTTACTTGAGACTTCTTGTTTAATGACATTCAGCTTTCTCCTTTGTCTCTTTTTCCTCTAATACTGAAATAATCGGGCATGGATGATTCAATCGAGATGTTGTAACTACATTGTGATGTATGTTTGATCTCAGTCTAGTTATAATTTCATTCAGTTTAATAAAACTTAGAATCAAAGAGGATCTTGTTTCATGAGTTTTTCCTCCTTAGGTTGATGGAAGACCGGATGTCCATAACAGACCTCTACATTTTCTCCTCAAAGTTCTTCATCCTACTCACCCTTACTACAACTTACTAACTGAATTTAGATCAAGACCTCATCTACTTGGGCGTATCAACCCAGTTTTCTGAGTTAAAGCGATATCATCCCGAGTCTCTGTCCATTCGACCTCATTAAATTTATTTACTATGACATAAAAAACTGATGGGTATTGGGCTTATCTCTGTCGTAATCCAGAGGTGACTTCTAGTGCTAACATTTTTGGCGTCGTTGTCGGGGACGAATTGAATAGTTTCCCTGGGATAGAATGACAACTATCTTCTAATTCTAAAGGTGCATCAGACATCAGAACCATTCAAGATTGCATTTTTCACCTGGCGACTCCACTATTTCAGTTGTGGCTTCCATAGGCAAACACACGAGGTCTACTCCACAAATGCCTTTAGAAACACCTTAAGTTGAACCAGAGAAAATTATCAGAAGGAGAAAGACCCTTCAAGAAGGTACTTTAGCTGCTGAACCATGTAATTTCGATGATTTTCACCATATTCCTGTAGAAACTCCAGTAGTTGTTTCTCATTTTTCTATTACACCATCTGTTGGAGCTTCTAGAAGTTTAAATTTTGGGAGTTTTCTTGCTAGTTTCCCCTCTCCCAGTTTCACTACTCCTCCTCCTGTTAAATATGATGAAATTCAAAGAGAAACATTTGTTCCCTCGAGCCCTGAGGCCTCTTCTCCACATCCTCAGTTATTTCCCTTTGTTCCCAGAAGCACACCTCCAATCTCCCCTATCCGAACTCCATCCCCGCCCAAGTCTCCTCCATCTATCCTCCCTATGGTAGGTGCTAATACCCCTAGGAACAAAATGGATTCCATAGTGGCTGGGAGATATGCCCCTCTGATCTTACCTCATCCAATGAATGCTCTCCCCACTGGAGATTACCTGAAATAAATGCCCAAATTCACTGGAGAAGAAGACATAACTGTTGAAGAGCACCTTGTTGCCTTCTACATTTATGCAGACAATCTAAATATTGAAAATGAAGATGTGTGGATGAGAGTCTTTGTTCAGAGCCTTGATGGTGAGTCTAGGAAATGGTTTAGAGGATTGACCCCTGGATCCATTGTTGGGATTAAGGCTTTAGATGATGTTTTCTTGAGACAATGGGGGGATAAAAAAGACTTTATGTATTATATCACGGAGTTCGGGTCTCTAAAGAGAAAGGAGGGAGAATTTGTCTCTGACTTCTCCAAAAGATTCAACAAAATGTACAATAAGATCCTTGCTAAGATAAATCCTATAGAAGCCTCTGCCATAATTACTTATGTTAGTGCATTTGACCCTGATTTCTGCCTCTTGTTGAGAGAGAGAAGAGATACTTCTTTAGCTCATATGAAAGATGCAGCCCTGGAAGTAGAGTCCAACATGCTGGCAGTTGAAAAACTTAGGAATAAAGATGACAAAGACATAGGGAGGGGGAGATCTGAAGCCTCAACCTTTGATTCCTCTGTGCCCGACCCTCAAGTAGATGAATTGACCAAGATGGTAAAATCTCTTTCTGCAGAGATGGAGAAGATGCAATTTGAAGGGAGGAAGAGTTATAAGAGTGCCCAAAATATGGAAAATAGGGGAAACTTCAGAAGACAAAATACTATCCCTTAGATACTCCCAAGAGAGCCTCGAAACAAAGATAGGGATGATCAGAAAATCCAAACCCATCTTCAAAATGACCTTGTTGCAGACGATGGTGGAGAGGAAGAAGACCTCGATCTAGAGATCCACTATCTTGAAGACACCTCCTTCTCCTCACTTAAGTCAACCAGCATACGAGGAGTCTCTCATGGACAACCAAATAAATGAGCTAAGTAAAGGGGAGAAAACCAATGGTATTCCAAATAAATATAACCTCAGGTCTAAGAAGAAAGAAGGGAAATTTGACATCCCTGATCATCCTTCCAAAGTAGAGAAGCCTGCTAAAGATGCAAAAAACAACAACAAGGAGAAGAAAATAAAGGAACCCCCACCAATAGCCAAAGGTCCTGTCCCAAAGGTAAAATAAATCCTGAAGCCCCCCTCCTATTTTAACTTTGAGCATGAGATTTAGAAGATTAGGATCCTTGTACCTCTTTCAAAGCTGGTCAAGCACAAATATTTTAAAAGGTCCCTCTTTAAATTGTTACAGCCCGAGCCTTCATCTTATTCCACAGACTCAGTGAATCTTCAAGATGAAAATCCAACAGTTATCTTAGGTTCCTTGATAGAAGACATAGATGATTCATCCCCTCCCTTCTACACCTCACTGAACATACATGATAAGGTGTTTCATAATTGTTTGATGTACTTAGGGGCCTGTCATAATCTCATCCCCAAAGCTGTCATGGATGAATTGGGACTAGAAATCACAAAAGCTTATCATGACTTGTATTCTTTTGATTCAAGGAAAGTGCAGTGTCTTGGGGTCATCAAAGATCTAGTTGTGACCTTGTTTCAGTTGCCCATGAAAAATGTGGTCATGGATATTGTAGTAGCTGATGTTCCCCCCAAGTTTGGCATGCTCTTGTTAAGATATTGGATCAAATGAATTGGAGGAACATTGTATATGGACCTCACATATGCTACCATTCCTATGTTTGGGGGGGAGCATAGAATAATGTACAGAGAAGCTCAGTTGGCCTATATTATTAGTGATGAAGCTGACCCCACCAAACATCCTATTTTTTCACTAGATACTGATTTGGGATCCAACTTATTGCAGCTCACTAATACCCCTGAACCCGCTCTTGAGATCAGAAAGCAATCCCTCACTCCCTGTGAAGATTCTCCTCTGACAACCTCTGTTTGGAAAATGTTTTTTGATGGAGCCTCTTCTAGGGAAGGTGTTGGTGATGGAGTGGTCTATGTTTCACCGATTAAATAAATTATATCTCTGTCCTACAAACTAGAATTTGAAACTACCAATAATGTGGCAGAGTATGAAGCTCTTGTTTTGGGTTTGAGGGCTGCAAAATACATGGGAATTAAAGAGATAGCAGTGTTTGGGGACATTGAGATATTTGTCCATAAAAATAGAAATATTTATCAAGACAAGCACCCTCAGCTTGGAAGTTACAGAAATGAAGTTTGGGATCTGATTGACATTTTTTTCTTAGCTTTCAACATTTCATTCATTCCGAGAGAAGAGAATTCTATGGCCGATTCTCTGGTTGTTTGAGCAAGTAATTTCATAATCCCTCTACCACCTAAGATAAGGCATGATGTAGAAGTGAAATATAGACCCTCTATACCTGAAAATGTCAAGTTTTGGAAAGTGTTTGAGGATGATCTCAAAATCAAAATATTCTTGGAAACAGTTGATGAGTTTTTTGCATTACAGATTCATCAAGATCATGATTCTGAAATAGATCCTCATGATCATATTTTTCTAAACAAGATTGTTGATCATCATATTGTCCAGTTGCCCAGTAATCATATCCCAAAGGGAATAGTTCCTTTAGAAATACTATTTGACACAAATGATTTGGCAGTAAAGGGTAAAGTTTCAAATGAGGATGTTGATGTAGTTGGGTGCAACATTGGTATAGAGAAGGATCTGAAATTTGTCAAGCTGTCAAGCATCTTGCCAAGCGAACAAAGGGCCATGTATGATGAGCTATTAAAGGAATTCACTGATGTTTTTTCCTGGACCTATGATTACCTTAGGACTTATGACATAGGTGTCATTGAGCACAAAATCCCACTGAAAGAGGAATCCAAGCCATTTAGGCAGAAATTGAGACCGATAAATCCTATGTTTCTGCCTATCATGGAGAAAGAGGTGAAGAAGTTGTTGGATGCTCAGATCATTGTGCCTTTGAGGTATTCAGAGTGGGTGTCCAACTTGGTCCCAGTGAGAAATAAAAGTGGGGAAATCAGACTTTGTGTCGATTTCAGAAACCTGAACAAAATCTCAAAAAAGGACAATTACCCCTTGTCGATTATGGAACACATATTGCAGAGGGTGACTAGTGCATCAAGGAAATCCATGATTGATGGTTTTTCCAGCTACAATCAGATCTCGGTCCTGCCTGAAGATAGAGAAAAAAAACCTTCACCACTCCTTGGGGTACATTCATGTACGCTAAGATGCCCTTTGGATTGATGAACACAGGGGCGACCTTTCAGCGAGCCATGGACATAGATTTCATTGGAGAAAGCGACAAGTTTGTGGTCATCTATCTGGATGATATTACATTTTTCTCCAGATCTGATGTAGAGCATTATGAACATTTGAAAAGGGTTTTCTTGAAATGCAGGAAATTTGGTCTCTCCTTAAATCCCAAGAAATCCTTGTTTGCCATGAAGGAGGGGAAATTACTGGGGAACATAGTATCAGATGAGGGAGTCAAGATTGATCCCAGAAGGGTAGAATCAATCCAAACCTTTTCATTCTCAAGATCTAGGAAAGAAGTCCAGTCTTTCTTAGGAAAAATTAATTCCCTGAGAAGGTTTGTTTCCAATTTCGCTGAAATGGAAAAGCTTATAACAACCATGTTGAGGAAAGTAAATGAAGTTAGGTGGACTGATAAGTCTTGAAATTCCTTTTATCAAATAAAGAAGGCCTTGATTGAAGAACCTGTGCTTATCAGTCTTGATTACTCAAGGGATTTCCTCATTTTTTTATTTTCTTCAGTTGACACAATAGCAATTGTTTTATTGCAGAAGAATGTTGAAGGGTTGGAGTAGCCCATTTAATTTTTCATCTGGGCATTGAGAGATGCTGAAGTAAAATACAACATCATGGAGAAGCATGCCTACGCTTTGGTTAAATCTCTCAAAGATTTTAGAGTCTATGTGTTGCACTCAAAGGTCCTCGCATATGTTCCCTCGGCCTCTGTGAAGGAAATTCTCATCCAGCCAGACATAGATGGAAAAAGGAGAAAATGGATTGCCAAGATCCTTGAATTTGACCTAGAAATAAATCCCACCAAACTAATCAAAGGTCAAGGTTTATCCAAGTTGTTGGTTGAGGCTAATTGCAAAGCTTTGGGGGTAAATTTCCTCAACACTTGCTCAAAAAATCAGCAGCCTGAGCTATCTGATATAAGTTCTCAAATCAACCCTTCATTAGCAGGATGTCCTTGGTACAAGGATATTGTATATTTTCTACAAAAGTTGCATCCCCCCGATGGCATGCAAAAGAACAGGGCTAGAGATTTAAATCTCAAAGAAATTAAATATTGTCTCATTGAACCAGTCTTGTATTGGAAAGACCCCCTAAGGATACTGCTGAGATGTTTAAACCCACGGGAAGTACAAAATATTATGTCTGAATTTCATGACAGTCTATGTGGGGGACATCACTTATGGAGAACAACGACCTACAAAATTCTCAAGGCTGGATATTTCTGGCCTACTCTGTTCACTGACGTCTGTGAAAAAGTCAAAGCCTGTATCAAGTGTCAGAAATTCTCAGGAAAACAACACCTAGAGTCCCTGCAATTGAAGACCGTGGTTGCTTCAAGACCCTTCCAGTAGTGTGGCCTGGATTTTATTAGGGATATTAATCCTGCATCCACTGGTCAACATAGATGGATTCTGATTGCCACATATTACTTTACCAAGTTGATAGAATCTATCCCCATAAGGAGTGCTTCCCATAAGGTGATCATCGATTTTTTGGAGGATATTATGGAAATATTTGGTTGTCCAAGTAGAATTGTCACTAACAATGTTGTGTATTTCAAGGCTGAACCATTGATCCAGTTTTGTGAACAGTTTGGAATCAATTTGATCCACTCTACCCCTTACTACCCCCAAGGCAATGGACTGGCAGAGTCCTCTAAAAAAATCCGTATTAAAACCATCAAAAGATTGTTAGAGGACAACAAGAAAACATTGGATTCAAAGTTTAAGTTTCCTCTGTGGGCTGACAGAGTGACAACAAAGGGATCTATTGACGTTTCTCCTTTTCAACTCGTATATGGAATTGAAACCATATTTCCTTCTCAACTGGCCTTGCTTGTGGTGAAATTATTTTGAGACTACCAGGATGAGCTTGATGACATGATCAGAAGGATTATGCAGCTGGTAGAAATGCAATAGACTAGAGAGCACGTGTTGGATAAAACACATGAACATCAATAGAAGATCAAGCAGGCTTTTGACAGGAAAATAACAAAAGGGAATTTTCAGCTGGGAGACCTAGTACTCAAATGGGATGCACCCAAACAAGACAAGGGAAAGCATGGTAAATTTGAAGCCATGTGGATTGGACCCTTCAAGATCTCTTAGAAATTTCCAAATAACACTTACAGTTTGTAGAATTTGTAGGGTGATGAAGTTTTTGGTGGCCCTGTTGATGGGCATTTTCTGAAAACGTTTTTTGTTTGAGTCATGAGTGGCTCCCATGTATTTGTAAATATTTTTTTTCTTTTTTTTTGGTTTTATACATGAATCCAACCCAACAGTAAGGCACTGAAGCTACAGAAGAGTTATTAGAGCCTAATGTTAGCACACATAGTTGATCGGGGGTGTTTTCCCTTGGAAATGTTATTTTTGGCAAAGTAAATGAAGGAAAAGGGGATAAAAACCCGCAAATGTCATTTATCCTAAGTTTTGCGCCCAGGTACATTATGCTAAGGGGTGTGTAGATCTGGGTGGCTTCTATCTGACCGCTCAGATATACGGTGCATGATCCATATCGGACCCCCCCGAACATTCTACCTTTAACCGAGGGGGTCAGAGTTAGTGGTTTCTGAGCGCGCCCCCCCCCCCACTAACATGGCGCCTNACTACCTCCTCTTACCGCTCTCGCCTCCCAGTAACACCTGTCTCCCACTCCATCTCTCTCCTCTGTCTGTCACATATCCTACTTCCCCTCCACCTTTCGCTCCCTCACACCTGTCTCCAGTCATCATCCGCCTGATCTATCATCATCTTGTATTTGTACCTCACCCTTTCATCTCCTGCCATGTGTCTCGTACTCCCTGTCATCTCCACCTTGGCTGGTCGTCCCCACCTCTTTCAGCCACCAGACCTCCCCTTCTACCTACATGTCACCTTCATGTGCCACATCGCTTCTACACCTTGGCCCTCATGTTTTTTCACCCATGCTTTTCTTAGTCTCCGCTTCCCATCCACGTCTATCCACCTGGCCATATCTCATCCATTATTCCACACCAATCACCTCGCCAGATCCTCTCCCATTTCTTCCTGCTAGCCTCCCCACGAGCTTCCAACACTGATCCAGATGGAAGAATGTAGAAGCCGCCAATTTCCATAGGTACAGAGTTGACTTGGGCCTTCCCAATCCCAAAAAACATAGTTATTGAATCAGGTGGTGGTGTTTGAACATCCTTTCCACCATAAATAGAAGCCTGAGAAAGTACTATTAGTGAGTCGGCTCATCTGCAGGTCCCCCTGAAGCCCGATTGCATCTCACAAAGATCAATTCTGACAGGAGACTACATGCACAGCCTGCTAGGAAGCATGCAAATGTAATGCTTTCAATGCGAAGGCTTGAGCAACCTTCTTTTGTTTGTTCTAAGTATATGTAGGATTTTTTTCCATTTTGTTAGTGTTGATGGTTGAGCTATGCTCTCGATTGTAAAGTTTTAATGAAGCCTATGGCTCTCTGGTTATGTATTGTTACTTGAGACTTCTTGTTTAATGAAAATCAACTTTTTCCTTCATCTCTTTTGCTCTAATACTGAAATACTCAGGCATGGATGATCAATTCGAGTTGTTGTAACTACATTGTGATGTATGTTTAATCTCAGTCTGGTTATAATTTCATTCAATTTCCTAAAACTCAGAATCAAAGAGGATCTTGTTTCATGAGTTTTTCCTCCTCAGGCTACTGGAAGATCAAATGTCCATAGCAGACCTCTACATTTTCTCCTCAAAGTTCTTCATCCTACTCACCCTTAATACAACTTACTGACTGAAGTTAGATCAAGACCTCATCTACTTGTGCGTATCAACCTAGTTTTTTGAGTTAAAGTGATATCATCACGAGTCTGCGTCCATTAGACCTCATTAAATTTATTTACAGTGACATAAAACACTGATGGGTACTGGGCTTATCTCTACCACAATCTAGAGGTGACTTCTAGTGCTAACATGGTGGAGAATGCCTCCCTAGCTGAGAGGAAGTGTTGATGATTACAATTACGTGAGACATCCTCTAGGACACAAACTGGGTGAGTTGGCCTGTGAGAGATCCCATGAGTTGGGTGTTCCCATGAGATGGGTGCGTCGTTCCTCTTTGAGACAGAGATGGAATGTTGTGTGCCCTTGTGTAGGGAAGATTCCCATGAGATGGGCATGTCATTTGAGATTAAACTATGTGTACCCCTATGAGGGGTGAAGAAGCCCATGTGATGGGTTTACTATTATCCTTTGTGTAGAGAGTTGAGACGATGTGGTACTCCAGATGATTCTCTTGTGAGACTCAGTGAGATAGAGATATTTTGAGTAGGACATCCCTATGGTTGAGCACAAGTGGACAATATCCTAGTGGTTGAGAACTAGTAAGTGTGTGTCCAGATGATTCTCTTGTGAGACTCAATGAGATAGATATCTCTTGAGCTAGACGTCCCCGTGGCTGAGCATAGGTGGACATTCCCCCAGTGGTTGAGCACTAGTGGGTGTGTGAGATCCCTTGCTATATTTTCTAAGAGTTAGATTTAACAGTAACCCTAATTGTGATGTAAAGGGTACAGTTCGGCCCCACCATAAAGTAAAATATAATTAATGTAAAAGATAATTAATATGGTAATTATTAATTATATTCTGAGTTATTGAGTTCATCCCTATTGTGCCAATAGAAAAATCATTTGATGTCATAAGTTTTGTATCAATAAAGGTGAATCCCCATTGAGTAAACACACATATCTTTGTGTCATCTCAAGATTTCAGAATTTGTGGTATGAAATTATGACAATTACAACACCCTCTTATGTCCTAGGTTTTGTGATGGCTGTGGGATCTTCTCTTGAGAATATAGCAAAGGATTGGTTGGGTTTTCTTCCCTTGTTGAGAAGGGTTTCCCAGGATACTTCTTGTGTTCTTGTGCATGGTTATTCTTCTTGTGATCTTGGTTTAATGCAACTAGTTATGGTTCAAGTAAATGTTAAACATAAAATTGAAATTAAATGCATGAGCCTGAACTAGTGAGAAATTAAACATAGAAGAAGGAAGACGAGGCTCTACAAGATCACCCCAATCCAAGGAAACCACCCTAGGACTTGGAGGGAGCATACTCAAAGAGAGTGGAATGCTCCCTTGTTTAGAAGGTACATGACTAGAAATTCTAAGGACATGGTTGAAAGACACATCACCCTCCAAAATAAGAGAGGGATTGATCGGATATTACATTACCAATGTGGCTTCCTTAGACTTGTCACTCTCCAAGAAAAAAGTGGCATTGGACGAAGATTTCATCAACACGACCACTGGTTGAATAGGATGCGAGACAACATGGTCCATAGATGCATCACTTCCTAAAATAGCAGTAGTTTTGATCGAATATTGCATCAACACAACCGTTGTATCAACCAAAGACGACTCAGAACCCGAAGGTCCCCCAGGAAAGGACCACACTTATTGTACCACAACAATAGCAGGGCACAAATGAGTAAGTTGATCTCCTTTGCAAAGCCTACAAAGGAACCTAGGCTTACGTATTACATGTCTATGCTTCTCAATTGTATGAATTCCCCAGCATAACTTGAAGTGGATGGTGACATGCCCCCAACATGACTTGGAGTGGCTAGTGACATGCTCCCAACATGACTTGCAGAGGCTAGTAACAAATCTCCAACATATAAGTTGGTGATGAATGCCCATCATGACTAGTAGAGGTTGGTGAGGAACCTCACATGACTAGCAGAGTTTGATGATTAACCCCCAACATGACTAGCATAGGTTGGTGATGAATCCACAACATGACTAGCAGAGGTTGGTGATGTATGCACAGTGTGACTAGCAATGACTAGAGTTGTGCCCCCAGCATGACTTGCAGCAGTTGGTTGTTGGTCTTCAACATGACTTGTAGAGGTTGTTGACCAATATCCAACATGACTTGCAGAGGCTGTTGACCAATATCCAACATGACTAGCAGAGGTTGGTGATATAATGCCAGTATGAATCACAGTGACTAGACTTGTGGTGGCAGTTGGTTGTGGAATTTGATACCAAGGTTTTGGGAAAGACTAGTTTTGAGAAATTGAAGGCTAGAAAGGGTTCTAGTATACACCATGGCCATGTATGGAAGAATAGTATCCTCCTCCAAACTGATTCATAAAGGGTTGTACGGGCATCATCATCGAGGAAGTCATTTGTGAAGAGAAAGTGACATGACAAGGGTTACTTGGGTCAGGATATATGTTTCCCCCAGATGAAGGAACTTCGTAAAGGCATTTCACATACTATAAAACTAACTCCTCCTGGATGAAACACTAGAGGAAAGATGGAGGTACTCCATGGGGAAATCATTCGTAGGAACTGACATAGCAGAAGAAGGGTAGATGGACGAAGTGTAATAAGTAGAATGACCTCCCATTTGAGCACTTTCTCTTGGAAAAGTGAAGCTAGTATTGGATTTGTAGGAGCGAAGATTCCAACCTCCTACCATAAGATTTGGTTGAGGGATATGACTCTCACCAAATGAAAAGGGAGAATAAGGAGGCATCATTCCCCCATACCCAAAACTAGGATTCACATAAGGAGATGAGACAAAGGATGGAAAATGCAAAGACATGTCTGGCATACCATGAGAAAAATGAGGCCCAAGGTATTGGTTGAGTATCATGATTCGTCATACCACTCGGAAATACAAAAGGATTCATCCCCATGGAATGAGAAAAGACCATGGGTTTGGTGGTGCTAACTTCGGGATTCATGGGTGCTAAGTGAGGGAGTTACGGGGACTCTACTAACCATAGCAATGAAAACTCATGACACAATACAAAATCCTTAGTCCAACTAATAATCAAAGAGCACACCAAAATAAAATAAAAAGGCCAATATGAACACAAACAAGATAAAGTGGTTGAAAGGGGCCTCCCTCCCTAAAGTAGGTATGCCTCACCCAAGAGGGGCCTGAGACTCTCTTCAAAATATTGGAGGTATCAGAATCAGTTATAAGGGCCCTCGTGGGTTGAACAACCAGTCGGTTAGATCCCCCCAGAGAGGTAATCCTCCATAAAGGTTGTGTGTTGTATGACCCTTATCTAATCCAGGGTACCCGCAGAATAACCCCTGTAAGTAACCTAGGTGGTACATATGTCAAGAACCTAAGCCACCACAATATAACTGATGTGCAGGTGAACAATCCTAAGTCAGTTCTATCGTATGGGTAGGGTAGCAAAGCCTGAAATCTCGGAAGCATCGCCTCTCACAGAGGTAAAGGTACTAGAAAGATCCCCATATATGAATAGATCCCCAGAAATATCTCTGGCGCTAAGAAGGTATGGGGGGATATCCCCCCAACCAACTTCACGCAACCTCATGCTTAACTTCGATGTAAGAAGAGCCTCCTCACGTCACCAATTATACAATGGATTTGACCACTCCCTTAGAAACATATGTTGAATTTAATAGCCTTGGAGAAGTTTAATCACGAAATCTTATTCCAAGGCTCTAAATCCTAAACTAGTTTGTGCACCCTAAAAAATAAAATTGTTTCTTATCAATTTTAAATTTATCAACGTTACTTTTAGTGGACTTGTTAACTCAAAAAGGTGTGGAGGTGAAACTGATGATGTTATGACTCAACAAGTAAAATAAATGAATATGAATAAAATGAAAGGTGATAACTTCAATTTCTAATAAATGATAATATTTTCAAACATGCAATTTCCAATTTAATTCTGCAATTCCAAATAAGATGCAATATTTCTATACATGTACTAAGATCAATGATAAGATCCTAAAATATCAAATGCCAACAATTAAAAATGTATATTTTTGTATTTTCAATATAAAAGAATGAAAATGCAAGGAATGAACAATAGCTTGATATAAAGACCCTATTGTATGTAAACAAAGATAAACCAATTACAATATCAAGAAGCAAACACCCAACCCAAGATGCAAGGACAATCAATGAAAAGGATGATGAGAAAGAAACACCGCCTGAAAATTCAACCAAAGAAAGGTTCCCTATCACTCTGTAGGTACTTAATAGACATAACAGAGACCTAAGAAGACTCAACAACCATCAAAACTTACCCAACAAACATGAAACTCAACAATCAAGAAAACAAGGATGATGTACGTGATTTTTCAAACGAAAATTGTGTATATACGCTCCCTACATAATGACAACTCGTGTATGTACGCGTTTGTTAGGAAAACAACCATGTATATGCATTGAAACACTGCCAGGTTAAGGATAAGGTGAAGAAACTTAGATTCAAAATGAACAGAGGCTATCAAGCAATCAGACGACAAGAAACTCAATATAAACGAGAGCAACCAAAGGAGAAAAAAACTCCAAACCATGAAAAGAAGATTCCATCCCTAGTATGGTCGCCAATTTTGTTACGAGTAAAATCGCTCTATGGCATGGGGTAAACCACAACATACGGAAATGACTGTAGAAATAAACTCTAATATCAAGTATTCTATATAAACAAATATGCTAAAAAGACAAGATAAAGATCCTACCTCGTCCAGACATTCGATGAAGTCCATCGTTGAGCACTTGACTCAAAGCAATACACCTACAACTTGTCCTCAACAACCAAGATACACAAACATGTGGTGAAAATATATAAAGTTAGCACATTCAATAGCATAATATATCAATATTCATAACAAATATGCCCATGGAATAACAATTCAAATATTTTCAAGACATTAATTGGACGTGAAAAGAGTATTTATATTAAAATGTAATCAACAGAAGTGTATGAATGACAAAATTTTGTGTCGGCATGTTCGGAATCGAGAAACTAAGTTCCTTCCAGCTAGGATTCAACCACTTGAATCCTCCACCAAAATCAAGATCATATAAGAGAGATAATGAGGTTCTCCATCAATAGGGAAGAGCTTTGGGGTTGAACAATGTGTTCATACTTAAAAGGACAAAGGGATGCAAAATCAATATGAAGTGAATTATTTCTTCAGAGTAACTTTTCTCTCTAATTTGAATTCTTCTCCTCTCTTCCACTCCTTGGATATGACCCATTTATAGCCTTCAAATGGAACTGAAGGGTCGAGTAAGAATGTTTCTAGTATATGGAAGGTCAAGGATCATGGATCTCTTGACATGACATGGAAACTCGGCACCATTTTTAATTTTGAGCACAAAACCTAATGTACGCAGGTTGTAATGGGGCAACCTGCATATACGCATGTTGTTATCTATTAGGGAGAGTATATGTGAAAATTTTTTTTTTTTTGGCTCTAGGAATTGCAAAATGGGACTTCAAGTCTTCATAGGGAAATGGAAAAAGGCCCTCTGTGCAAGTTTGCATAGGGTGAAAATCTCAAGGCACTTCTCCAAGTTGTACACCTCAGAGAGAAACTCAGAGGAAGACTTAAGTGAATCACTCCTAACTCACATTCCAATCAAAATATCTGAAGAATACATCCATAATCTCAATCACCAAATTGAAGAAAAATAAATCCTAAAATCAATCAATCAATTTCATATGGAGAAAGCCTCAGGCCCGAATGGGTTCACTCTCCACTTCTATAAACTATGTTGATCCATGATCAAACTAGACTTCATAAAAATTATTAGATATGTGCACAAATAAAAAAGAATGGGAGGTGCCACCAGTTCCTCTCTTTTAGCAGTCATTCCAAAATATTTTGGAGTGACCTCTCTAGATAGATTCATACCTATCTCTCTCTGTAATGTCTCTTATAAAATTATAGCTAAAATTTTTGCTAATCGGTTGAATCCTCTTCTCATATATCTAATAGTCCCAAATCAAGGAGGCTTTGTGGTAGGCAGACAAATGTGGGACAAATTCATCCTGGTGCAAGAATAAATTCATTCAAGAAACTCCCGAGGGGAATCGGGTATGGAAATTGAATTGGATATGGAAAATGATTTCGATAGAGTAGAGCATGACTTTCTTTTCAAAGTGATGCAGAAGTTTGTATTCAAAAAAGAGTTCTTATCTTGTATTGGGTCATGTATTTCTAACCCTTGGATCGCCCCCCTCATAAATAGAAGACCAACCCCCTTCTTTAAAGCCTCAAGAGGCCTAAGACAAAGTTTCCCTCTTTCACCCCTTCTTTATGTACTCATGGTAGAATCTCTTCATAGAAGACTAGAATGGGAATGTGTTAATGGAACAATTCCTAGTCTCAAAATATCTCAAGGGGTAAATCGAATCAATCACTCCCAGTTGGTTGATAATACGATCCTATTAAGTGGAGCCTCTAAACTCATGTCTAGAAGAATTAAGAAGGTATTGGATATCTTCGTCTCAGCCTTAGGAGGACTTTTGAATAATAACAAAAGACAAATATATGTGTGGAATGTCTCGACTCACACTAGCTTAGGTATTTCTCAAATACACATCTTTCCTATCTCAAATGATTGGAAAACCTTTAAGTACCTTGGCCTCCATGTGTGCTTAAAGTTTCTCCCAGGAGAATATTCACAAATAATTCTTTAGAAAATCATAGAAAAGATGGATTCTCGGGGGACAAGGTGGCTCAATTCAGTTGGGCGTGTGGTTCTAATTAAATCATTTCTATCCTCTTTACCCCTCTTCCAATTCTCATCCCTCCTTGTGCCTAAGGGATATTTGAAAGATATGGCTCAGCTCATTTGCAAATTTCTCTGGCAAGGAGGAAATTCCAACACCAAAAAGTTTCACTTAGTCAACTGGAATATAGTATCCTCTCCTAAAGTTAGTGGGCAGCTTGGAATCATAGATATTGAAGTGGTCAATTTATTTATGGGAGCCAAGATATTTTGGAGACTACTAATGGGTCGAAACGAATGGTGGAAATCAGACATAACTAAAAAATACAAGTTGGGTACCAGAAAAATATGTATGCATTCTATCCCATAAACTCATCATGGATCACAAATTTGGAAAAAATTTCGAGCCTCAATTCCATTCTTTAAAGAGAATCTCTCATGGATTCCTAGAAATGGAAAACTGATCAGGATTTGGAAAGATACAATCATGGGATCTGATATTGTATCTTGAGCATAAGATATTTCTGATTTGAAAAGATGGATGATTTCACAACACAAAAATACTCTTTTTGATATCTCCTCTTGGAATGAAGATGGTTCCTGGAAGGATTGGAGTCTAGGCCACTTCCCCGTTCACCTGCAGAACTAAGTCCAATTGTTTATCTCTCTTCTCAAAGGGGCATCCCCTTTACATCACGACCTCCAAGACAGTCGAGGATGGGGGTTTGTTGGATACACAGTCAAAGAAGGCTACAAAACCTTACTCTCCAACAGAAGGATCCTCCACTTCTCAGCTAAATGGAAAAAAAATGGAGACCGAATTCCCTACCCAAAATAAACATCTTCATTTGGTCTTTAGCTCATGGAAAAATCTTAACGAGAGAAAATTTTATGAAAAGAGGCTTCCATGGACCTTTCACCTGTGCTCTATGTCAAAGAAATCAAGATTCAATCCTACATCTCTTTTGGGAGTGTCCCTTTTCTATAAAAGTCCAGGAATTTGTTTACAGAGAAATAAATCATCAGATAAGGTGGCCCTCTAATATTATCCCTTTCTTGGGACATTGGGAAAGATATTACCAAGGATCCTTTCATGGAGATCCAATTTTCAAAATATTGTGGAAATCCATGCCCAAATTTGTGTGTTGGAATATTTGGATAGCAAGGAATAGACTTATATTCTAGGCTAAAAAGTCTCAACGCCAAAGTGTTTCTTGTAAGGCCATAGCCCAACTAATAGAGGTAATGAAAACTAAAAATATGAGCATAGAGGAACAAATTAATTGGAACACTTCTGAGAAGTCCTGGATCTCGAATCTCAATATTCATTCTTCTCATAGTCCCTATTATTTGCAGTGATCTCGATGGAAGCTTCATTCTAACTTAAACTTTGACCGCTGGATCCAAATCCAACCAGACCACACTCTGTTCTTTGATGGAGCTTCTAAAGGAAACCCATGGGAGGCACGTGTGGGGGGTTCTATTTGAACCTGGAGGAAAAAGAATCTTGAACTTCTACTAGAATCTAGGGAAGGAAACCAATAATAAAGTTGAGGCTTATACCCTTCTAAAAGTTATTCATTTGGAAAATCAGCGACAAATTCAAACTATGAACGTAGTAGGAGATTTGAATACAATCATAAGAATGATGATCCTGGAAGGAGGAGGAGAGCCATTGTGAGATGGATGTGAAGAATTACTGATCATTCCAGGTGGGAATGGATGTCTGTGTAGATGATATTGATGGCATTTCTCAAATAATTGTCATAGCTGAGAATCCTTGGAGTTTCAAGCATGTATATTTCTTGACCAGTAGCACTGGATCCTTGGAGAGAAATGGAACAGGCTGAGGGACTAGATGGCATAGAAAGGGGTTCATTTATTTAGGTTGTGTAGGATGAAGGGGAAAGAGAGATGGAAATTAGGATTGTTGTGTGGTTGGGAAAACCTTAGAGTAATTATCCAACTACCATGTGTTTTAGATTTGGCCTAGGGCATGTCCTCGTGGATTCATAGCCCTGGTTCGGGGGTGACCTATTGTTGATAATTGGAACATCAGTGTCTATGGTTGGGAGGAACGTCCTTGGTCTATAGCCAATCGGTGATGGTTTAATTAAAGATAAGTTCTCTTTGTGTTTTCTGCATAATTATATTTTGTTGCATATATTTATCTCTGATATGTATTTCATGTGCATGCTTACTTCTTTTGTTGTGCATGGAACACTATTCATTTATCCTATGTTGTAGCATGAATATTGATTATTTCATGTGTGGTTATTTCATTCTTTCATGCTTGATTTTGAATTAATTATTACCAGAATTAGAGATTAGTTTTGAAGTGCATGTTTTCAATTAGCATTCCTAACTTGTGGGTGGTTGGGTACGTTACAATATTACATTTGGTATATTACAAGTGGTATCCAAGCACTTTCCTTGGCAGAAACAATGGGTAAATTGTTTTTCAAGGTAGATAAATAATTTGATGTCTTAAATCTATAGTGATCTGTCGTTCATCGCATAAATCCATGGTCGGGGAAGCATACACGCAGGAACTACAAGTGGTACTTAAGAACACATTGTTGGCCACCCTTGTAACCCTTATTGGCACCCATTCAAGTGGTAGTGCATCAAAAAACACATGTATACAAAATTTCCTAGATATCCTAAAGCCCTCCATAGATAAATTGATCGGACACCTGACTTATATGGTGCCACCAAGAAAACCACTCGAGGAGATACTCTCTAGTACCTTGGTAATTGCATAGTATGGATAAGGGTATAGTCTAGAATCCGTAGTTTGTTCCCTAAGATATTGAGTTGAGTACTATTGTTCGACCCTAAATGTATATCATACATCTATAACACAGGGAAACCCCTTATCTATAGGAACCCTAAAAACCCTAACCCTTGGGATGGAAACAAAACAAATCTATTGTTGTACAATTTTTTTTCTGCATTATGGTTACATAATTACTACATATTTCTTCCTGTTAATAATTTGGGCATTTCTCCACTACAGTATGGGTCCTACCTGCACCATTATTTGAGACCTATCTCATTGGATTCCTCTCTTCATTCTGATCGCAGTGGTACCCTTCATTTTTAGTCCCTTTTTTCCCGTGGACCCGACCCTTTCCTGACACCCTTATTTTTTACCTATCCCATTGGATTCCTCTTTTCTTCCTGATCCCCTTGGTACATATCAATTCCTGTGGACCATATTCCCTTCCTGCCAATATCATATTCTACCTAAGCCTCCACAATGGCCCCTACCACTCGTGGTCGAAAATAGGAAGACTTGGATTCTAGGGTGAACAACCTGGACCAATGCTTACATGACCTAAACCATCAGTTACAAGACTCCCTCATCCAAAATATTACCTCCCTCAGAACCAAAATCCAAGACTCCCTCTGCAAATAATTTCAGGAAATGATGAAACTCATCAAGGGTAATCATAGTAAGTCCTATTATGAGGACCCCCATTCTTCCCATTATGCGAATATTCATTTGTCCCACTCCCCTTGGGGTTCTCCAACCTCTTGGAATGAGGTGCCCAAAGTTGAAATGCACAAATTTGATAGATCAAACCAAGCAAGGTGGGTTTCTCAAATTGAACAATACTTCTCCCTCCATGATATTCAGGATGATGAGACCAAACTCGATGTTGGGTTTATTTACTTGGATCAAGAATGTTGGTGGTGGTGGCAGTGGCATAATAAATGTTATCCTGGTCTACCCACTTGGAACATGTTCACCAAAGAATTTTGTTCTCGTTTTGATAAGGAATATCATTTTTGGGGACAACTCACTAAGTTGTGCCAAATTGGGCCACTAGCAGACTTAATCATGACAATTGAATAGTCGGATATCATAATTGAGGTCTTATTAGATGATTTTTATCTTGAATGTTTTCTCATTGGGTTAAAGGGTGTCATTCGAGCTCATGTGAGCATGCATCATCCTATTACATGGTTGCAATCTTGCCAATTAGCACTGGAAGCAAAGACCATTCTTTAGGCCCCACCCCTATATGTTGTAGTTACCAACCATCCTCATCTAGGGACTACCCCAGCTCCGACGCAAACTTTGAAGGTCTAAAAGGAATCTCCAACTAAAATGGGGGAACTTTGGGAGCAATGAATTTTCTATTATTGTGATGAAAAGTATTCCCTAGGCCATAAATGCCATGAACATATTTTTTTCCAGATTGATGCGTTATCTTCCACCTCCTATGAAGATATACCATAAGTTGAGGCTCTCGATATAGAGGACACACAACCAATTTTGTACATCCCATATCCAATTGCAACACTTGTGGCACCAGAGGAACCTGTCATATCTCTCCATGCCATCGTATGTATTTCTACCCCAAAGACATTAAATATCAAGGGATACATAAAACATAGGTCAGTCATGGTGTTGGTTGATAGTGGTAGCACCCATAATGTAATTCACTGTTGGGTCTATTAGGAGGTCAATTTCTTTGTCAGACATGTTTCTGATTTTCAATTTCTTATAGCTAATGGTGGTACAATGAAATGTGGATGCCTCTCTGAGAATGTCAAACTCCAAATGGGATATTATCACCTGAAAAATCACATGTTTTCCATCTCCATGGGAAGTTGTGATATTGTCTTGGGGGTTGAATGGATTCACACTATGGGAACAATTACCATGGATTATCAGGAGTTATATATGATATTTACTCAATATTCTCACACTTATAACCTCCAAGGACTACAAGTTGGATCCCCATAAATTATTTTTTCTCACCGGATGGAGAAATTCCTGAAGAAAGGCCACCATGTTGTGATTTATCAACTTAACACTATCCATGTAAGTGATCACTCATCCCCAAAATTCCATCCTAGTTTGCAACTAGCCTTGGACAAGCACCACAGGGTTTTTGAGATGCCCACGATCTTACCTCCCTCTAGAGGTGAACATGATCATATCATACCTCTTTTTACAATCAGTTAGCCCCCCACTATACGCCCCTACAGGTATCCATTTGCTCAAAAAAATGAAATCAAGAAAATAATGCAGGAACTATTCAAGGTCAGTGTCATTATCCCAAGTACTACCCATATTCATCCTCAGTTGTGATGGTCTTAAAAAAAGAAGGTTCTTGGCACATGTTTCCAGATCTTCGCATCGTTAATAAATTGACCATTAAGGATATGTTTCCCATTCGTATCATTGATGACCTATTGGATGAACTCTAGGGAACCTACATCTTCACCAAATTGGATCTTTTCTCAAGATATCACCATATTCAGATGAATGAAGAGGATATCCAAAATACTACTTTCTCAACTAATGAAGGCCATTGTGAATTCTTGGTAATTTCTTTTGGACTTTGAAATGCTCCCTCTACCTTCCAAAGTGTCATGAATAAACTCTTAAATCCTTACCGTCAAAAGTTTGTTCTGGTCTTCTTCGTCGACATCCTCATTTACAGTCGCAATTGGGAGTCCCATCTACCACATGTGGACAAAGTACTCCAATTGTTATAGGACAATCAATTGTTTGTCAAAAATTCCAAGTCTTCTTTTGGGGCAAGCGAGGTCGAATACTTGGGAAACATTTTGGGCCATGAAGGGGTAAGAGTTTACCCCAAAAATATTCAAGCTATGCAGGATTGGCCAAGAACCACGACCTTGAAATGACTTTGGGGTTTCTTGGGCCTCATAGGATATTACAGGAAATTTTTCCATGACTATGGAAAAATTGCCCAGCCATTGACGAACCTTATTAAGAAGAATGCATTTCATTGGACGCCGGATGAAGAACATGTTTTCACATATTTAAAGAAGACCATGTGCACTAGCCCCATCTTAGCCTCCCCTGATTTCAACAAAAAATTTGTTGTGGAATCTGATGCTTTAGGCACTGGTATTGACGCAGTTCTAACACAAGAAGGTAGGCCTCTTGCTTTTACTAGCTAGGATTTGAGTCGTCTTAATTTGGGAAAATCTACATATGAAAAGGAAATGATGGCCACTCTCCATGTTGTCAACACCTCATGACCATACCTGTTGTGTAGATTTTAACCTTGTACAATATTTACTGCAAACACATTTTCAGTAAAAGAACAGAAAAGATACCATGGAAAATAACAACATTACAAAGAGATTTTTCCCCTGGAAACCCAAACCAAGAAAACCATCATATTCTATATTCATTAAGAGTGATACATTGTTTACAATAAAATATACATATAGGAGCCAACAACATCCAAAACCCTAACCCAATGACATCGATTAGTCAAAAACCCCAATTCCTTAACCGAAGATAGAAAACCATTGGCAAAAACCATGTGATGAAAAACCGCTAAAAAATGGACACAAAAATTGAGGCAACATGAAAAACGAGGAAAAAATGTGACATGTTTCCTGAGGAAAAAAAATCTCAGGGGCACTACTCCCGAACCCCCGCCTCAAACCCCCCATGCGCGCCCAAAGAATATAACGCATACCCAACATTCTCCCACTTGTTCTTTTCTTTTCATATAGGGGGTTACAGGGTTACATAGTCAACAATTCATGGCAATAATGCCCATGGATCCTCTACACCAAGAGAAATTTTTAGTGCTCACAGATTTTGTTAATGAATCTACAATATTTTTCAAAGTGTCCACCTTCATCAACAACACTTTATTTTCTTCAACCATGTGTCTCACACAGGGATATTGAATATCAATATGCTTTGTCTTTGAATGATAAGTTGGATTCTGAGCCAGAAAAATTGCACTCTGACTATCACAATCTATCCTTACAACTCGTTGTACCAACCCAATACCTGAACACAATCTTTGTAACCATATTGTTTCCTTACTTTCATGAGTGTCTGCCATGTATTCAACTTCTATAGTTGAAAGTTCCACTACAACCTGTATTTTTCTCATCCAACTTATTGCTCCTCCAAACAGGTTAAACACATACCCACTTGTAGATCTCCTACAATTGAGATATCTAGCCTAGTCCTCATCCACAAATCCATGTATATCCAACACTCTGTCCAATACTGGTCTTCCTTGGTAGCACAATCCATAGCTAGCAGTGCCCCGCAAATACCTAGAAACCCTTTTTACTATTGTCCAATGCTCCTTCCCTGGTTTTGACATATACTTTCTCAAAACTCCCACTTCATGTGCAATGTATGGTCTAGTACAGACCATTGCATACATCAAACTACCAATTTCACTCGCATATGGAACAAGATACATGTCCTCCTCCTCTTCTTGTGTCTTGGGGCATTGATCCACATATAACTTTACACCAACAGGAATAGGGACCTTTACCGGTTTACATTCCTTCATATTAAACCTCTACAATATTGTCTAGACATATTTTCTCTGATTTAACCATAGTTTCCTATTTTTCCAATATCTTTTAATTTCCATGCTACAAATTAAATTTGAAGCATTGAGATATTTCATGTCAAATTTAGAGGACAACTGAGTTTTCACATCCTAGATAATATCCTTCTTGTTTCCTATCAACAACTTGTCACCCACATAAAAGACCAAATAAATCAAATGATCACCAATTAATTTAAAATACACATAATGATCCTCTTTTCTTCTTGTGAAGCCGAGTCCCAACATAAAAGTATCAAATTTTTGATACCACATCCTTGGTGATTGTTTTAAACCATACAGGGAATTTTTCATCTTGCATACCAGCTCCATTCCCTTCACAACAAATCCTTATGCATGCTTCATATATATTTCTTCTTCCATATCCCCATGTAGGAATTTTTTCTTCACATCCATCTGTTCTACTTCAAAATCAAATTCAACAACAACAGATAAAAAAATCTTATAGAGGTTAACTTGGCAACAAGAGAAAAAATCTCACCAAAATCAATTCCCTCAACCTAGAAATAACCCTTTGCTACGAACTGAGCTTTGTATTTCTCCACTTTTCCTTCTGCATTCAGCTTCTTTTTAAATACCCATTTTCTACCAATGGGATTTCTTCTAGTCGACAAATCCACTAGATCCCAAGTGTCATCCTTATCCAAGGCTGGCATTTTTTCTTCCATGGCCTTTTTCTAGAGATTTCCATCCTCTGAACCCACTGCCTCCCTGACAATTCTAGGATCATCATTAGTAATAGACAAAGAAAAATTTGAATGGAAATTAGATGGAGTATACCTTTTTGGTAGCCTTATTTCTTGAACTGATCTCCTCAATACTGGAGTATGGGAATCTTCTTATTCTGATTCATGTTCTTTTATAGTGTCTGATTCATCATCCTTTAAACTAGAACACAAGTCTGGTAAAGAACACAGTAAATTGATACACTTATCTTCATCTGAAATTTTAATGTCATCAGATACTAACTGAATTACCACATTATTGAAGGATCTCAAATGATCTTCCACCGAGTCTCCATCTCTCATCCTCAGGTTATATAGTTTCTTTCTCAGGAATAGTTTATTTACTAGGGACTTAGATTGATACAACTTACCCAACTTAGCCCATAAATACTTGGCAGTAGATTCCTCTGACACATTCAGTAATACTGAATCTAAGAGACACAATCAAATTGTTCTCTTCGCCTTCTGATCCAAGTTTTTCTAGTCATCTGCTGAAGTTCCTGTAGGTGTAGTACCTAGATCTACTGCGATCCACTAATCTTTTTCCACCAACAAATCTTCCATCCTGAGCTTCCACAACTCAAAAAATTTCCCATTAAACTTCTCAATCTCCATTTTCGAATTTCTCGCCATTTCTATTCACCTAAAAAATCAATACCACAGATATCCCACTTTAACAAGGCTTATTAAAGTTCCAAGCCAAACCCTTGACCACAAAGGCATCCCACTGAAGCCAACAAAGCTATGATACCAAATGTAGATTTTAACATTGTACAATATTTACTGCAAACATGTTTTCAGTAAAAGAACATAAAATATACAATGGAAAATATAAACATTACACAGACATTTTCCCCCGGAAACCCAAAACGGGAAAACCAACATATTATATATTCATTCATAGTGATACATTGCTTACAATACATATACATATAGGATCCAACGACATCCAAAAATCTAACCC
Organism: Picea engelmannii; assembly: GCA_009831015.1. Taxonomy (NCBI): domain Eukaryota; kingdom Viridiplantae; phylum Streptophyta; class Pinopsida; order Pinales; family Pinaceae; genus Picea; species Picea engelmannii. The sequence goes on along the minus strand of ML782565.1, from coordinate 35,208 downwards.
AATGACATGGATTAGTCAACAACCCTAATTCCTTAATCGAAAATAGAAAACCATCGGAAAAAACCATGTGCCAAAAAACCATTCAACAATGGACATGAAAATCGAGGCAACACAAAAAATGAGGCAAAAATGTGACACGTTTCTCGAGGAAAAACAATTCTTGGGGGCACTGCAAAAATGTGACACATACCCAACATATTGGGCCACCATGTTCAGGTCAAAATAGATCATTGTAGTCTAAAGTATTTCCTCGAACATAGGTTATCTTCCCTAGAATAGAACAAGTGACTGACCAAAATGCTAGGCTATGATCATGAGATCATATATAAAAAAGGAAAAGACAATGTAGTGGAAGATGCATTGTCCAAAAAATATGAGGATGAAGGATCCCTCTTTTAATTATCATTACCAGTTCCTAATTGGATTGAGGAAGTTCAACAAGAGTGGCTCACTCACTCAACTATATCCCAGCTAATTCAACACCTTTAGGAGGACCTTAACCCACCCACAGGTTACACCTAGAAAGACAATATCCTCTAATATAAGGATCACTTGGTTCTATCGCTGAATTCAACACTCAAGACAAGGATATTAAATGAGTTGCATTCATCTGCCATCATGGGTCATTTATGATTCAAAAAGACATATGCGCATTCTCATAATTATTTTCTGGGAAGGTGTGAAGAAGGACATCCTTACCTTTGTCACAGACTATGATAATTTCCAACGCCATAAATTTTAAATTGTCAAGACCCCAAGAGATCTCCATCCATTACCCATTCCATCTTCTATTTGGACTGACCTCTCCATGGAATTTATCGTCGGTCTTCCAAGAGTAGGAAACAAGTCAGTCATCATGGTCATGGTAGATAACCTCTCAAAGTATGCACATTTTTGTTCCTTACCACACCCTTTTATTCCCACTCTAGTAGCACAAGTTTTCATTGATCATATTTTCAAACGACATGGCATGCCAACTTCCATTGTGTTTTATCGTGACCCAACTTTCACTAGCACATTTTGACAAGAATTGTTTAAATTACAGGGCACACAGTTGAACATGAGAAGAGCCTACTACCCCGAGACAGATGGTCAAACATAACATGTCAATAAATGCTTGGAAACCTACTTGCATTATTTTTCATTGGATAAACAACATTAGTGGGTGTAGTGGTTACCCTTAGAAGAATTGTGGTACAACACTTCCTATAATACAACAAAAAAAATGACACCATATGAAATGGTGTATGTCCAACAAACAACTACAGTAAATTCATATATTCTAGGCACCTCAATGGTCCAGGTTGTTGACAAGTTATGGTAAGGTCGAGAAGCTACCCTCATGGATTTGAAATATAACCTCCACATGGCCCAAAATTGTATGAAGAAACATGTTGACCAACAATGTTTTAAACGTGTTTTCCAAGAAGGTGATCAAGTGTTTCTCCAACTTGAACCTTACAACCAAACCTCCCTCAAATCCCATGGCCACCACAAGTTGTCACCCAAATTTTATGGCCCCTATCATATCATCAGATGTATTGATCTAGTTGCCTACAAACTAGCACTCTCAGTTGCCTCCAGAATACATATAGTGTTCTATGTTTCCTATCTGAAGAAAGTGGTGGGTCAGAATTTTTGGGTTCAAATCATCCTGCCTGAATTAGATGAAGAAGGATCCATTTATATGCAACCCAAATCCTTCCTCAATGTGCATGAGTATCACTTTCATGGAAGAACTATCAAATAAGTATTGATCAAGTGGAAGGACACGTCTCTATAGAATGTAACATGGGAACAACAACGATACTGCAACAATTTCCACATCTTCAACCTTGAGGAAATGGTTTCTTTTGAAGAGGGGGGGGGTTAGGGCATGAACCTAACTCCTCTTAGTTGGTTATTAGTTAGCATGTAATAAATTTTGACATTAGTTAATAAGGGCTATTGAAGAAATGTGAACAAGTCAATGTAAGAAGACCTAATAGAAGCTTTCACTTATCGAAGGATATTCCTCTAGAATGTTCCTTAGATGATTGAATTAGTATAAATAAGAGTACGAGTTATGAGAAAGATTGTCTGGAAGGTTATTGTAATAGAGCTCTTCTCTTCTGGAGGTTTCCCCCTCAGAGAGGCATGTGAACATTTCTTTCTATGAATAAAGGTATCCTTTTTGGTGTTGCTCTACTTGAAATTTCATTATTCCATTGATATTTATTGAATATTCATATTTTTTCATATTATATTACATATGGTATCTTTTTTTGTTTAACATAAACGATTGAAGAATTGTATTAAAAAATAAAATTTGTGTTACAAAACTTTACAAAAGGACAAAAAATAGATTATTTGATCTATGTCCATAGTAAAAATGTATGATTCTTTCTAAAGGAGAACTTAAATATTGTCCAAAAGGAACTATTGGTATTCCATGTAAAAATGGCTACAAACGAGAACAAAATAAACAAAAATTTGCAGGTCATCAAAGAAACTTGGCTAGAGATTATAGGATGGTGTTGTTGCTTCCTGGTGGCTTGCTTGATTGGCTTCAGATGAAGGAATTCCTTCGCCTAAGTTGTGTCTCGTTGGAACCAGATATGGGTCAGGAGGAGGCTGGTTTTTCTCAAGTCATGTTTCAGAGTGAAAGGTTGAGGGAAACCTTGATTTTATTGATTCATTTGAATTTTCCGAATGTTGAGGGAGGCCAAGGGGATTTCCCATTTGCTTACTGAAAATTCCAATGTTCCTAGTGTTCCTATTAACCTCACACAAATTTATTGCAAGATCTTGGTTGTGCCAGTGTTCTTGAAGATGAAGTTGGTTATGCAGATTGACAGTTTGGCGACGAAGTTCTTGATTTTCCCTTTGAATCTCTCTTAATAATGTTCCTTTTCTTTCCTCTATGCTTCTGGATACCCAACACATATTTAGGATTTGATATCAGAGCTCCTCCAGTGAGAAGGAGGTACAAGAGAAGGGGGCTCTTGTGCTTCACCACATGATGGTGGGTGGAATCAGGGGCGCAAAAGAATAGAATTCTTTGGGGAGATGCAAACAAGATTCTAGGAGGGGACGGGGCATTGGCCTCAAAGAAGGAAGGGAGGTTGACATCACATGCCTGGAAGGAAAAAAGAACTAAATAACCCATGAATCAGAGAGACCTTTTGTATAGGAGATAACAGATAGTGAATCCATAATTGAGGGAGATAGCATCAAGGAGTACGGGGAACCTACTAAACTAATAAGCGTGAGGGGAGAAGAGATTGGGGTGAGTACAAAAGAAAATAAGGGAGGGGTATTTTCAAGGAAACACGGGAGGGATATTCAGGAATTCCATATGTCAGGGAAAGGGGCGAGAAGGGGCGAGGTGGATAAGGAAAGGAAATATGAGAGGGGAAGCAGAGAAAGAAGGAAGGGGAGGGAGAAATTGGGTTGTAAAAAAGGAGTAGTTCCAAACTGAAGAGGGGGAAAGGCCAAGGATAATGGTTCTTAAGGGATCCATGCATGAGTTTCATCCTAATTTATGTAAAGTTGAATCTGTTCCAATTTCTTGCTAATTTAGCTAAGTTGTCAGAAACCTGGTTTTGGGAACGTAGAATATCGAAGAAATGGATATTGGAGAATTGGCATTTCAAAGAATTTATATGAGATTGAATACCATTAGGGATTTGATAAGATGAAGTTTTTACACCAAGAAGGTCCTTATAATTAGTTCTGAGTCTCCAAGAACGATGAGTTCGTGGAGGTTTCTCGAATTCACAATTTGAAGCCCCATGTAAATTGCAAGGATTTTTGCTATGTTATTGGTTGTCTTCCAAAGCCCCCAAGAGTAATCCAAGACATTTTTTCCATCAGAGTCAAATATGACTCCCCCTGCACCTGTCACCTCTGGGTTATCTACTGAAGCTCCATCAAAGAAAAGGATTGGAGAGGATTGTTGTCATTGCCAAAGGAGGAAGTCAAGATCATTGAAGCGTAATTGCCATTTTTTCCTCTTAGTATCTATGTTTGTTGATGGGAATTGTCTAGAAGGGTTTGGGCCCAAGATGTAAGAAATCCAATAATCTTATTTTTGCTCCAATGAACCTACCAGATCTTTTTTTATTGATATGGAAGAGAAGACTTTAGAAATTAAGCTGCAAATTTTAGCAAAAATGCACTGCGGGGGAGAGAGCTTCCCACAAAAAATTGTCTGGTTCCTTGCTAACCATATTTCCCAGCAAAAAAATTTGGAAATTTGTCTCCATAGGAGGGAGAAGTTTTTCTTATCTTTGAATCTTCAAGCATATCTTTGTCTCCAAGAGATGAAAAAATCATTCCAGTTCTCAGGGGAAGGGGGAGGAAGGGGGAGAGGGAGATAAAGGAGTTTCTAGAATTGAGAAGAGAAAGGGCACTCCAGGAAGAGATGAGGGATGGTTTCAGAGGCTTTGAGACATAGGGGGCATCGATAAGGGCCCATAATTCCGTGTTTTTGAAAATTCTCTACCGTTAGAATTTTTACATGAACCATCAACCAACATAAAATGTTAACTTTAGGGAGAGAAGGTTCGGACCAGATTTCCTTCCATATTTTTGAGACTCAGGGGCCCTGGAAGGAATATTGAACGAGAGAATAGCCTTCTTTAACTGAGTAGATGGAGGATCCCCAACTGCGGAAGTTTGATTTGGAGGAGTTAGGGGGGGCAAAACCATCTAAATTGTTGAAAAGGAGGGAGGATAAGGGGAGAAGATGAGATGGGGTGTCCATAGGTTTCCAATTTATCCAATCACCATTGGGGGCCCAGATGCAGACACATTTGAGAAGGAATAGTCCTTTGGAGTAGCACCAATATTTCAAGGGGTGAAGGGGAGCTTGGTGTTCCATTGGTTCAAGGTTCAGGATGTGGTCAGACCAAACATTTATATGAGCTCCATTTCCTAGGTCCCAGGAGAGTTTAAATTGAATAATATGGAAGGATTTTTTCAGGAGATGCCAAATAGGGGAACCAGGAAGTTAGGGGGGGACACATCCAAACATTGCAATCTTGAAGAGGTGAAATATTTAGTAAGGAGAGTAGATTTCCACCGTTCTGGAGGCCCAGAGATTAGTCACCAAACAAGTTTTTCTCCTAGAGAAGTGTTCATGAGGATGGGGTATTTGATAGCTAAGCCTCCTTTATTAATAGGTTGACATACTTGCTTCCAATTTAGAAGATGGAATTTTTTAGTATTTTTTTCCCACCAGCCTAAAGTAAACTTTGGAGTACTTTGGACATTTTTTCAAGAGTGCATTGTGGAGAAA
>ML782565.1:0-23395 GCA_009831015.1 Picea engelmannii | reverse complement strand
CCCATCATCTTCTTCCATGGGATCATTAACTTGATTTGTCCCATCATCTTCTTCCATGAGATCCTCATTTGCTTGGTCATGATGATGTTCCTCAGCTTGTACAACATCATTTCTACTAATACTTGGTGCAATATTCCGCGGAACGTTAGAGGGAAACTCTAACTTTATAATTACAAACAATCATGTAAAATTAGTTTATACTATAATAAACATTCAAAAAATATATATACATATATATAATTTTATATAAAATTGACAAAATAAAAAAAGATAATGAATATATAGCTAATTACCATGGGACGATATTCATTTGATCCACCATCAATGTGACCATATTTCCTACAATGTTTTGTAGTTGTTGCTATTAAAATTCTTATGGGACGTCTGAGGCAACATTTTTTACAGGGGCAATAACATCTACCATCACCCTTTTCACCCGCTTTAATTTTTTCCCCACCTCTAACAACATTCTGTGACATTTTTCCGCACAAAAATACCCTTTCAGAACCGTCGTTGTTATAGCAAGATTGTCGCAACATATTTAAATCGTCAAATATTTATAGGCCAATTTTAGGTCACCATCGTTGCCATTGCGATGATAGTGACCTAAAAATATTTATTTTTTCCACCTATTTATTTTAGGTCATTTTCAACGGTAAAGTTTGACTAAATTATTATGGTCAACATTCGTCGCTTATGCGACGGACAATCTAAGGTTGTCACTTATGCAACGAACATTGACCATTATAATTCAGTCAAAATGTAGGCGTCGATATTGCGATGAACACAGGGTAGATTTAGAAAAAAAGAACTTTTTCTCTTGCATGTTGCGATGAAAGAGTACTTTCCTCGCAAGTGGTTGTCGCAAATTTTTCAATATGTAGTAGTGAAAGAAGGGGAGCTCCAACAAGAAAAACCCAGAAAATATGGACATAGATATAAAAAATAAGTCAGATAAGAAGCAACGTCAAAAGAGAAGGCCTTAGGAAAGCATCATTCAATAGAAAGATCGATGTACACCTCAACCCGTAGAGGACGAAATAAAGGTTCTGATCTTCTGGTTTATGGTAGTCGGGCCTCCTTCACCACACGTCAATGAATTTCCTCTCTTGGAATTGCAGGGGCTTTGGAAATAAATCCAAAGTTTAAGCCCAAGAATATTTCAAATCCCTAACTAATCTCTCTGTAATTCTCCTCTAGGAGACAAAAATGGAGGAGTCAATATTCTTAGAAACAACAAAAAAGATATTTAAATCTTGTGTTGGAATCGCAGTAAGCTCTCAGGGGATGTCTAGTGGAATCACTACTCTCTTGGATGATCAGATATGGAAAATTTAGGTAACACTAAGTACCCAACATTGGTTACTAACAATTCTCAAAAATAGAGATTCCATAAATAACATTTCAATTATTAATGTCTATGTTCCTAATTCCTACTCGGATAAAACCATGTGTTGGCGCTCTCTCTCTATGCTCAAAATCTCTATGGATATCTCCTCCTGCATAATCGGTGGTGACTTCAAACCCATCTTAACTCTTGGGGAAAAAATGAGGTAGTATAATCAGAGACCCTTTCTCTGGAAATCTCTCAGACCTTATCTTAGATTGGGATCTTCAGTATGTCAAACCCTCCAAAGGAAAATATACTTGGAGCAATAGGCATTATGTTCTTTTCCACATAGCATCCCACCTTGATCACTTCCTCATTAACAATAACTTTCTCCTCTCTCCCATAGAAATATCTTCTCACATTATCCCCTCAGTGACTTCTAACCATAATCTCATCTCTTTGATCTTCAACAACCCCCATAAGTTTGGCCCTCTACCCTTCTGTTTTAACCCCCTTTAGATAGATAACCCAATAACCTTACCTCTCATCCAACAAGCGTGGTCCTCCCCCTTCTTAGGATCTCCCAACTTCATCTTGGAAAGTAAACTAAAGGCAGTAACAAATTCCATCAAATATTGGGTGAAATCGTCCCTTGTCCCTCTGCATCAAGAAAGACTTGAAAAAGAAGAAAATATGATGAACATTTGCTAATGCTTAGAAGAAGAAGAATTTACTGAAACACTTATGAACCAGGAAAAAGAAGCTAATCAAAAATTTCATCATTCCTTACGCAGAGAAGAGGAACACTAGAGATTGAAGTGAAGAAGTTTATGGCTAAAAGCATGTGACTCAAATACCTCATTTTTCAATAGACAATCTCAAAATCGGAGGAAAAAAAATACAATGACTTCCATCTTGTAAAGTGTTGGGCAATGTCTTGACACTTTCAAACAAGTAAAGGAAGCAACCTCCCAACATTTTGAAACTCTTTATCAACAACCAAATGAAGAAGGATTGAATGAGGACATTAAAGAAATGATAAAAAATATTCCAAATATTGTATCAGAGCACGATAACAGTCAGTTAGTTAAGGAGATAATTGAAGAAGAAATAGCTAAAGTAGTGTGGGACATGGACCTAGATAAATCCCCTAGCCCCGATCGATTTTCAATCAGATTCTATCGCTTCTACTAGTCTATTATAAATCAAGATCTCAAACAAATGTTAAATTACACACTGCAAAAATAGAAACTTGGAGGTGCCACAAGTTCAACCTTATTAGCCCTCATACCCAAGGAAAATAACTCCTCAAATTTTTCCCTCTTCTGCCCCATCTCCCTCGGCAACTCCTTCTTTAAAATTCTTACAGAAATCATAGAAAACTTCTTAAAGACCCTGCTATCCAAACTCATCTCTGAAAATCAGGGAGGTTTCCTAAAAAACAAGTAGATCACAGATAATATAGTTCTAGTCCAATAAGACATACACTCCAACATGAATAGTAAATATCCAGGCATGGTCATTAAACTAGACATGGATAATGCCTTTGATTGGGTCAAACACTCATTTTTTCTCTCACTCCTCAAAGCCTATGGTTTCTATGATTTATTCATTAGTGGGATCAAGGCCTGTATTGGCTCCCCTTGGATACCCCCCCTAATAAATGGTCATCCTTCCCATTTTTTCAAGGCTAGTAGAGGCCTCATAAAAGGATTCCCTCTTTCCCCCTTTCTATATATCCTCTTAGTATATTCTCTTAGTTGTAATCTAGAAGAATAAAGAAGGATCGACAAGCTTCCTGGGTTACTTATCGCGATGAGGTTCAAGGAAATAATAAATCACTCCCAATTTTCATATGACACTCTTCTTCTGGGGGAAGTGACAACAATCATCGCCAAATGTTTCCAGAAAGTTCTAGACTCCTTCATTTCTGCTTCTAGAGGTCAAATGAACTCAACTAAATGAAATATCTATGGATAGAATATCTTGGGAAACATCAAAGAACACATCTCCAGAATTCTTGGATTCCCTGTCATCACAACTTAGACCCACTGTAAATATCTAGGTATGCCTATCTTCCTATATTCTTATGGTAAAATTTCCTGGCAGTATTTCATTGATAAAATTCTCTCAAGGATCCAAAGCTGGGGTCGGGGGGAGGCTGGCTTAATCCGGCTGGAAAACAAATGCTCCTCAATTTTTTTTCTCACCTCTCTTCCCATTTTTGAGTGTTCTCTCTTAATTTCTCCACAATGCACTCTTGAAAAAATGTCCAAAGTACTCCAAAGTTTACTTTAGGCTGGTGGGAAAAAAATACTAAAAAATTCCATCTTCTAAATTGGAAGCAAGTATGTCAACCTATTAATAAAGGAGGCTTAGCTATCAAATACCCCATCCTCATGAACACTTCTCTAGGAGAAAAACTTGTTTGGTGACTAATCTCTGGGCCTCCAGAACGGTGGAAATCTACTCTCCTTACTAAATATTTCACCTCTTCAAGATTGCAATGTTTGGATGTGTCCCCCCCTAACTTCCTGGTTCCCCTATTTGGCATCTCCTGAAAAAATCCTTCCATATTATTCAATTTAAACTCTCCTGGGACCTAGGAAATGGAGCTCATATAAATGTTTGGTCTGACCACATCCTGAACCTTGAACCAATGGAACACCAAGCTCCCCTTCACCCCTTGAAATATTGGTGCTACTCCAAAGGACTATTCCTTCTCAAATGTGTCTGCATCTGGGCCCCCAATGGTGATTGGATAAATTGGAAACCTATGGACACCCCATCTCATCTTCTCCCCTTATCCTCCCTCCTTTTCAACAATTTAGATGGTTTTGCCCCCCCTAACTCCTCCAAATCAAACTTCCGCAGTTGGGGATCCTCCATCTACTCAGTTAAAGAAGGCTATTCTCTCGTTCAATATTCCTTCCAGGGCCCCTGAGTCTCAAAAATATGGAAGGAAATCTGGTCCGAACCTTCTCTCCCTAAAGTTAACATTTTATGTTGGTTGATGGTTCATGTAAAAATTCTAACGGTAGAGAATTTTCAAAAACACGGAATTATGGGCCCTTATCGATGCCCCCTATGTCTCAAAGCCTCTGAAACCATCCCTCATCTCTTCCTGGAGTGCCCTTTCTCTTCTCAATTCTAGAAACTCCTTTATCTCCCTCTCCCCCTTCCTCCCCCTTCCCCTGAGAACTGGAATGATTTTTTCATCTCTTGGAGACAAAGATATGCTTGAAGATTCAAAGATAAGAAAAACTTCTCCCTCCTATGGAGACAAATTTCCAAATTTTTTTGCTGGGAAATATGGTTAGCAAGGAACCAGACAATTTTTTGTGGGAAGCTCTCTCCCCCGCAGTGCATTTTTGCTAAAATTTGCAGCTTAATTTCTAAAGTCTTCTCTTCCATATCAATAAAAAAAGATCTGGTAGGTTCATTGGAGCAAAAATAAGATTATTGGATTTCTTACATCTTGGGCCCAAACCCTTCTAGACAATTCCCATCAACAAACATAGATACTAAGAGGAAAAAATGGCAATTACGCTTCAATGATCTTGACTTCCTCCTTTGGCAATGACAACAATCCTCTCCAATCCTTTTCTTTGATGGAGCTTCAGTAGATAACCCAGAGGTGACAGGTGCAGGGGGAGTCATATTTGACTCTGATGGAAAAAATGTCTTGGATTACTCTTGGGGGCTTTGGAAGACAACCAATAACATAGCAAAAATCCTTGCAATTTACATGGGGCTTCAAATTGTGAATTCGAGAAACCTCCACGAACTCATCGTTCTTGGAGACTCAGAACTAATTATAAGGACCTTCTTGGTGTAAAAACTTCATCTTATCAAATCCCTAATGGTATTCAATCTCATATAAATTCTTTGAAATGCCAATTCTCCAATATCCATTTCTTCGATATTCTACGTTCCCAAAACCAGGTTTCTGACAACTTAGCTAAATTAGCAAGAAATTGGAACAGATTCAACTTTACATAAATTAGGATGAAACTCATGCATGGATCCCTTAAGAACCATTATCCTTGGCCTTTCCCCCTCTTCAGTTTGGAACTACTCCTTTTTTACAACCCAATTTCTCCCTCCCCTTCCTTCTTTCTCTGCTTCCCCTCTCATATTTCCTTTCCTTATCCACCTCGCCCCTTCTCGCCCCTTTCCCTGACATATGGAATTCCTGAATATCCCTCCCGTGTTTCCTTGAAAATACCCCTCCCTTATTTTCTTTTGTACTCACCCCAATCTCTTCTCCCCTCACGCTTATTAGTTTAGTAGGTTCCCCGTACTCCTTGATGCTATCTCCCTCAATTATGGATTCACTATCTGTTATCTCCTATACAAAAGGTCTCTCTGATTCATGGGTTATTTAGTTCTTTTTTCCTTCCAGGCATGTGATGTCAACCTCCCTTCCTTCTTTGAGGCCAATGCCCCGTCCCCTCCTAGAATCTTGTTTGCATCTCCCCAAAGAATTCTATTCTTTTGCGCCCCTGATTCCACCCACCATCATGTGGTGAAGCACAAGAGCCCCCTTCTCTTGTACCTCCTTCTCACTGGAGGAGCTCTGATATCAAATCCTAAATATGTGTTGGGTATCCAGAAGCATAGAGGAAAGAAAAGGAACATTATTAAGAGAGATTCAAAGGGAAAATCAAGAACTTCGTCGCCAAACTGTCAATCTGCATAACCAACTTCATCTTCAAGAACACTGGCACAACCAAGATCTTGCAATAAATTTGTGTGAGGTTAATAGGAACACTAGGAACATTGGAATTTTCAGTAAGCAAATGGGAAATCCCCTTGGCCTCCCTCAACATTCGGAAAATTCAAATGAATCAATAAAATCAAGGTTTCCCTCAACCTTTCACTCTGAAACATGACTTGAGAAAAACCAGCCTCCTCCTGACCCATATCTGGTTCCAACGAGACACAACTTAGGCGAAGGAATTCCTTCATCTGAAGCCAATCAAGCAAGCCACCAGGAAGCAACAACACCATCCTATAATCTCTAGCCAAGTTTCTTTGATGACCTGCAAATTTTTGTTTATTTTGTTCTCGTTTGTAGCCATTTTTACATGGAATACCAATAGTTCCTTTTGGACAATATTTAAGTTCTCCTTTAGAAAGAATCATACATTTTTACTATGGACATAGATCAAATAATCTATTTTTTGTCCTTTTGTAAAGTTTTGTAACACAAATTTTATTTTTTAATACAATTCTTCAATCGTTTATGTTAAACAAAAAAAGATACCATATGTAATATAATATGAAAAAATATGAATATTCAATAAATATCAATGGAATAATGAAATTTCAAGTAGAGCAACACCAAAAAGGATACCTTTATTCATAGAAAGAAATGTTCACATGCCTCTCTGAGGGGGAAACCTCCAGAAGAGAAGAGCTCTATTACAATAACCTTCCAGACAATCTTTCTCATAACTCGTACTCTTATTTATACTAATTCAATCATCTAAGGAACATTCTAGAGGAATATCCTTCGATAAGTGAAAGCTTCTATTAGGTCTTCTTACATTGACTTGTTCACATTTCTTCAATAGCCCTTATTAACTAATGTCAAAATTTATTACATGCTAACTAATAACCAACTAAGAGGAGTTAGGTTCATGCCCTAACCCCCCCCCTCTTCAAAAGAAACCATTTCCTCAAGGTTGAAGATGTGGAAATTGTTGCAGTATCGTTGTTGTTCCCATGTTACATTCTATAGAGACGTGTCCTTCCACTTGATCAATACTTATTTGATAGTTCTTCCATGAAAGTGATACTCATGCACATTGAGGAAGGATTTGGGTTGCATATAAATGGATCCTTCTTCATCTAATTCAGGCAGGATGATTTGAACCCAAAAATTCTGACCCACCACTTTCTTCAGATAGGAAACATAGAACACTATATGTATTCTGGAGGCAACTGAGAGTGCTAGTTTGTAGGCAACTAGATCAATACATCTGATGATATGATAGGGGCCATAAAATTTGGGTGACAACTTGTGGTGGCCATGGGATTTGAGGGAGGTTTGGTTGTAAGGTTCAAGTTGGAGAAACACTTGATCACCTTCTTGGAAAACACGTTTAAAACATTGTTGGTCAACATGTTTCTTCATACAATTTTGGGCCATGTGGAGGTTATATTTCAAATCCATGAGGGTAGCTTCTCGACCTTACCATAACTTGTCAACAACCTGGACCATTGAGGTGCCTAGAATATATGAATTTACTGTAGTTGTTTGTTGGACATACACCATTTCATATGGTGTCATTTTTTTTGTTGTATTATAGGAAGTGTTGTACCACAATTCTTCTAAGGGTAACCACTACACCCACTAATGTTGTTTATCCAATGAAAAATAATGCAAGTAGGTTTCCAAGCATTTATTGACATGTTATGTTTGACCATCTGTCTCGGGGTAGTAGGCTCTTCTCATGTTCAACTGTGTGCCCTGTAATTTAAACAATTCTTGTCAAAATGTGCTAGTGAAAGTTGGGTCACGATAAAACACAATGGAAGTTGGCATGCCATGTCGTTTGAAAATATGATCAATGAAAACTTGTGCTACTAGAGTGGGAATAAAAGGGTGTGGTAAGGAACAAAAATGTGCATACTTTGAGAGGTTATCTACCATGACCATGATGACTGACTTGTTTCCTACTCTTGGAAGACCGACGATAAATTCCATGGAGAGGTCAGTCCAAATAGAAGATGGAATGGGTAATGGATGGAGATCTCTTGGGGTCTTGACAATTTAAAATTTATGGCGTTGGAAATTATCATAGTCTGTGACAAAGGTAAGGATGTCCTTCTTCACACCTTCCCAGAAAATAATTATGAGAATGCGCATATGTCTTTTTGAATCATAAATGACCCATGATGGCAGATGAATGCAACTCATTTAATATCCTTGTCTTGAGTGTTGAATTCAGCGATAGAACCAAGTGATCCTTATATTAGAGGATATTGTCTTTCTAGGTGTAACCTGTGGGTGGGTTAAGGTCCTCCTAAAGGTGTTGAATTAGCTGGGATATAGTTGAGTGAGTGAGCCACTCTTGTTGAACTTCCTCAATCCAATTAGGAACTGGTAATGATAATTAAAAGAGGGATCCTTCATCCTCATATTTTTTGGACAATGCATCTTCCACTACATTGTCTTTTCCTTTTTTATATATGATCTCATGATCATAGCCTAGCATTTTGGTCAGTCACTTGTTCTATTCTAGGGAAGATAACCTATGTTCGAGGAAATACTTTAGACTACAATGATCTATTTTGACCTGAACATGGTGGCCCAATATGTTGGGTATGTGTCACATTTTTGCAGTGCCCCCAAGAATTGTTTTTCCTCGAGAAACGTGTCACATTTTTGCCTCATTTTTTGTGTTGCCTCGATTTTCATGTCCATTGTTGAATGGTTTTTTGGCACATGGTTTTTTCCGATGGTTTTCTATTTTCGATTAAGGAATTAGGGTTGTTGACTAATCCATGTCATTGGGTTAGATTTTTGGATGTCGTTGGATCCTATATGTATATGTATTGTAAGCAATGTATCACTATGAATGAATATATAATATGTTGGTTTTCCCGTTTTGGGTTTCCGGGGGAAAATGTCTGTGTAATGTTTATATTTTCCATTGTATATTTTATGTTCTTTTACTGAAAACATGTTTGCAGTAAATATTGTACAATGTTAAAATCTACATTTGGTATCATAGCTTTGTTGGCTTCAGTGGGATGCCTTTGTGGTCAAGGGTTTGGCTTGGAACTTTAATAAGCCTTGTTAAAGTGGGATATCTGTGGTATTGATTTTTTAGGTGAATAGAAATGGCGAGAAATTCGAAAATGGAGATTGAGAAGTTTAATGGGAAATTTTTTGAGTTGTGGAAGCTCAGGATGGAAGATTTGTTGGTGGAAAAAGATTAGTGGATCGCAGTAGATCTAGGTACTACACCTACAGGAACTTCAGCAGATGACTAGAAAAACTTGGATCAGAAGGCGAAGAGAACAATTTGATTGTGTCTCTTAGATTCAGTATTACTGAATGTGTCAGAGGAATCTACTGCCAAGTATTTATGGGCTAAGTTGGGTAAGTTGTATCAATCTAAGTCCCTAGTAAATAAACTATTCCTGAGAAAGAAACTATATAACCTGAGGATGAGAGATGGAGACTCGGTGGAAGATCATTTGAGATCCTTCAATAATGTGGTAATTCAGTTAGTATCTGATGACATTAAAATTTCAGATGAAGATAAGTGTATCAATTTACTGTGTTCTTTACCAGACTTGTGTTCTAGTTTAAAGGATGATGAATCAGACACTATAAAAGAACATGAATCAGAATAAGAAGATTCCCATACTCCAGTATTGAGGAGATCAGTTCAAGAAATAAGGCTACCAAAAAGGTATACTCCATCTAATTTCCATTCAAATTTTTCTTTGTCTATTACTAATGATGATCCTAGAATTGTCAGGGAGGCAGTGGGTTCAGAGGATGGAAATCTCTAGAAAAAGGCCATGGAAGAAAAAATGCCAGCCTTGGATAAGGATGACACTTGGGATCTAGTGGATTTGTCGACTAGAAGAAATCCCATTGGTAGAAAATGGGTATTTAAAAAGAAGCTGAATGCAGAAGGAAAAGTGGAGAAATACAAAGCTCAGTTCGTAGCAAAGGGTTATTTCTAGGTTGAGGGAATTGATTTTGGTGAGATTTTTTCTCTTGTTGCCAAGTTAACCTCTATAAGATTTTTTTATCTGTTGTTGTTGAATTTGATTTTGAAGTAGAACAGATGGATGTGAAGAAAAAATTCCTACATGGGGATATGGAAGAAGAAATATATATGAAGCATGCATAAGGATTTGTTGTGAAGGGAATGGAGCTGGTATGCAAGATGAAAAATTCCCTGTATGGTTTAAAACAATCACCAAGGATGTGGTATCAAAAATTTGATACTTTTATGTTGGGACTCGGCTTCACAAGAAGAAAAGAGGATCATTATGTGTATTTTAAATTAATTGGTGATCATTTGATTTATTTGGTCTTTTATGTGGGTGACAAGTTGTTGATAGGAAACAAGAAGGATATTATCTAGGATGTGAAAACTCAGTTGTCCTCTAAATTTGACATGAAATATCTCAATGCTTCAAATTTAATTTGTAGCATGGAAATTAAAAGATATTGGAAAAATAGGAAACTATGGTTAAATCAGAGAAAATATGTCTAGACAATATTGTAGAGGTTTAATATGAAGGAATGTAAACCGGTAAAGGTCCCTATTCCTGTTGGTGTAAAGTTATATGTGGATCAATGCCCCAAGACACAAGAAGAGGAGGAGGACATGTATCTTGTTCCATATGCGAGTGAAATTGGTAGTTTGATGTATGCAATGGTCTGTACTAGACCATACATTGCACATGAAGTGGGAGTTTTGAGAAAGTATATGTCAAAACCAGGGAAGGAGCATTGGACAATAGTAAAAAGGGTTTCTAGGTATTTGCGGGGCACTGCTAGCTATGGATTGTGCTACCAAGGAAGACCAGTATTGGACAGAGTGTTGGATATACATGGATTTGTGGATGAGGACTAGGCTAGATATCTCAATTGTAGGAGATCTACAAGTGGGTATGTGTTTAACCTGTTTGGAGGAGCAATAAGTTGGATGAGAAAAATACAGGTTGTAGTGGAACTTTCAACTATAGAAGTTGAATACATGGCAGACACTCATGAAAGTAAGGAAACAATATGGTTACAAAGATTGTGTTCAGGTATTGGGTTGGTACAACGAGTTGTAAGGATAGATTGTGATAGTCAGAGTGCAATTTTTCTGGCTCAGAATCCAACTTATCATTCAAAGACAAAGCATATTGATATTCAATATCCCTGTGTGAGACACATGGTTGAAGAAAATAAAGTGTTGTTGATGAAGGTGGACACTTTGAAAAATATTGTAGATTCATTAACAAAATCTGTGAGCACTAAAAATTTCTCTTGGTGTAGAGGATCCATGGGCATTATTGCCATGAATTGTTGACTATGTAACCCTGTAACCCCCTATATGAAAAGAAAAGAACAAGTGGGAGAATGTTGGGTATGCGTTATATTCTTTGGGCGCGCATGGGGGGTTTGAGGCGGGGGTTCGGGAGTAGTGCCCCTGAGATTTTTTTTCCTCAGGAAACATGTCACATTTTTTCCTCGTTTTTCATGTTGCCTCAATTTTTGTGTCCATTTTTTAGCGGTTTTTCATCACATGGTTTTTGCCAATGGTTTTCTATCTTCGGTTAAGGAATTGGGGTTTTTGACTAATCGATGTCATTGGGTTAGGGTTTTGGATGTTGTTGGCTCCTATATGTATATTTTATTGTAAACAATGTATCACTCTTAATGAATATAGAATATGATGGTTTTCTTGGTTTGGGTTTCCAGGGGAAAAATCTCTTTGTAATGTTGTTATTTTCCATGGTATCTTTTCTGTTCTTTTACTGAAAATGTGTTTGCAGTAAATATTGTACAAGGTTAAAATCTACACAACAGGTATGGTCATGAGGTGTTGACAACATGGAGAGTGGCCATCATTTCCTTTTCATATGTAGATTTTCCCAAATTAAGACGACTCAAATCCTAGCTAGTAAAAGCAAGAGGCCTACCTTCTTGTGTTAGAACTGCGTCAATACCAGTGCCTAAAGCATCAGATTCCACAACAAATTTTTTGTTGAAATCAGGGGAGGCTAAGATGGGGCTAGTGCACATGGTCTTCTTTAAATATGTGAAAACATGTTCTTCATCCGGCGTCCAATGAAATGCATTCTTCTTAATAAGGTTCGTCAATGGCTGGGCAATTTTTCCATAGTCATGGAAAAATTTCCTGTAATATCCTATGAGGCCCAAGAAACCCCAAAGTCATTTCAAGGTCGTGGTTCTTGGCCAATCCTGCATAGCTTGAATATTTTTGGGGTAAACTCTTACCCCTTCATGGCCCAAAATGTTTCCCAAGTATTCGACCTCGCTTGCCCCAAAAGAAGACTTGGAATTTTTGACAAACAATTGATTGTCCTATAACAATTGGAGTACTTTGTCCACATGTGGTAGATGGGACTCCCAATTGCGACTGTAAATGAGGATGTCGACGAAGAAGACCAGAACAAACTTTTGACGGTAAGGATTTAAGAGTTTATTCATGACACTTTGGAAGGTAGAGGGAGCATTTCAAAGTCCAAAAGAAATTACCAAGAATTCACAATGGCCTTCATTAGTTGAGAAAGTAGTATTTTGGATATCCTCTTCATTCATCTGAATATGGTGATATCTTGAGAAAAGATCCAATTTGGTGAAGATGTAGGTTCCCTAGAGTTCATCCAATAGGTCATCAATGATACGAATGGGAAACATATCCTTAATGGTCAATTTATTAACGATGCGAAGATCTGGAAACATGTGCCAAGAACCTTCTTTTTTTAAGACCATCACAACTGAGGATGAATATGGGTAGTACTTGGGATAATGACACTGACCTTGAATAGTTCCTGCATTATTTTCTTGATTTCATTTTTTTGAGCAAATGGATACCTGTAGGGGCGTATAGTGGGGGGCTAACTGATTGTAAAAAGAGGTATGATATGATCATGTTCACCTCTAGAGGGAGGTAAGATCGTGGGCATCTCAAAAACCCTGTGGTGCTTGTCCAAGGCTAGTTGCAAACTAGGATGGAATTTTGGGGATGAGTGATCACTTACATGGATAGTGTTAAGTTGATAAATCACAACATGGTGGCCTTTCTTCAGGAATTTCTCCATCCGGTGAGAAAAAATAATTTATGGGGATCCAACTTGTAGTCCTTGGAGGTTATAAGTGTGAGAATATTGAGTAAATATCATATATAACTCCTGATAATCCATGGTAATTGTTCCCATAGTGTGAATCCATTCAACCCCCAAGACAATATCACAACTTCCCATGGAGATGGAAAACATGTGATTTTTCAGGTGATAATATCCCATTTGGAGTTTGACATTCTCAGAGAGGCATCCACATTTCATTGTACCACCATTAGCTATAAGAAATTGAAAATCAGAAACATGTCTGACAAAGAAATTGACCTCCTAATAGACCCAACAGTGAATTACATTATGGGTGCTACCACTATCAACCAACACCATGACTGACCTATGTTTTATGTATCCCTTGATATTTAATGTCTTTGGGGTAGAAATACATACGATGGCATGGAGAGATATGACAGGTTCCTCTGGTGCCACAAGTGTTGCAATTGGATATGGGATGTACAAAATTGGTTGTGTGTCCTCTATATCGAGAGCCTCAACTTATGGTATATCTTCATAGGAGGTGGAAGATAACGCATCAATCTGGAAAAAAATATGTTCATGGCATTTATGGCCTAGGGAATACTTTTCATCACAATAATAGAAAATTCATTGCTCCCAAAGTTCCCCCATTTTAGTTGGAGATTCCTTTTAGACCTTCAAAGTTTGCGTCGGAGCTGGGGTAGTCCCTAGATGAGGATGGTTGGTAACTACAACATATAGGGGTGGGGCCTAAAGAATGGTCTTTGCTTCCAGTGCTAATTGGCAAGATTGCAACCATGTAATAGGATGATGCATGCTCACATGAGCTCGAATGACACCCTTTAACCCAATGAGAAAACATTCAAGATAAAAATCATCTAATAAGACCTCAATTATGATATCCGACTATTCAATTGTCATGATTAAGTCTGCTAGTGGCCCAATTTGGCACAACTTAGTGAGTTGTCCCCAAAAATGATATTCCTTATCAAAACGAGAACAAAATTCTTTGGTGAACATGTTCCAAGTGGGTAGACCAGGATAACATTTATTATGCCACTGCCACCACCACCAACATTCTTGATCCAAGTAAATAAACCCAACATCGAGTTTGGTCTCATCATCCTGAATATCATGGAGGGAGAAGTATTGTTCAATTTGAGAAACCCACCTTGCTTGGTTTGATCTATCAAATTTGTGCATTTCAACTTTGGGCACCTCATTCCAAGAGGTTGGAGAACCCCAAGGGGAGTGGGACAAATGAATATTCGCATAATGGGAAGAATGGGGGTCCTCATAATAGGACTTACTATGATTACCCTTGATGAGTTTCATCATTTCCTGAAATTATTTGCAGAGGGAGTCTTGGATTTTGGTTCTGAGGGAGGTAATATTTTGGATGAGGGAGTCTTGTAACTGATGGTTTAGGTCATGTAAGCATTGGTCCAGGTTGTTCACCCTAGAATCCAAGTCTTCCTATTTTCGACCACGAGTGGTAGGGGCCATTGTGGAGGCTTAGGTAGAATATGATATTGGCAGGAAGGGAATATGGTCCACAGGAATTGATATGTACCAAGGGGATCAGGAAGAAAAGAGGAATCCAATGGGATAGGTAAAAAATAAGGGTGTCAGGAAAGGGTCGGGTCCACGGGAAAAAAGGGACTAAAAATGAAGGGTACCACTGCGATCAGAATGAAGAGAGGAATCCAATGAGATAGGTCTCAAATAATGGTGCAGGTAGGACCCATACTGTAGTGGAGAAATGCCCAAATTATTAACAGGAAGAAATATGTAGTAATTATGTAACCATAATGCAGAAAAAAAATTGTACAACAATAGATTTGTTTTGTTTCCATCCCAAGGGTTAGGGTTTTTAGGGTTCCTATAGATAAGGGGTTTCCCTGTGTTATAGATGTATGATATACATTTAGGGTCGAACAATAGTACTCAACTCAATATCTTAGGGAACAAACTACGGATTCTAGACTATACCCTTATCCATACTATGCAATTACCAAGGTACTAGAGAGTATCTCCTCGAGTGGTTTTCTTGGTGGCACCATATAAGTCAGGTGTCCGATCAATTTATCTATGGAGGGCTTTAGGATATCTAGGAAATTTTGTATACATGTGTTTTTTGATGCACTACCACTTGAATGGGTGCCAATAAGGGTTACAAGGGTGGCCAACAATGTGTTCTTAAGTACCACTTGTAGTTCCTGCGTGTATGCTTCCCCGACCATGGATTTATGCGATGAACGACAGATCACTATAGATTTAAGACATCAAATTATTTATCTACCTTGAAAAACAATTTACCCATTGTTTCTGCCAAGGAAAGTGCTTGGATACCACTTGTAATATACCAAATGTAATATTGTAACGTACCCAACCACCCACAAGTTAGGAATGCTAATTGAAAACATGCACTTCAAAACTAATCTCTAATTCTGGTAATAATTAATTCAAAATCAAGCATGAAAGAATGAAATAACCACACATGAAATAATCAATATTCATGCTACAACATAGGATAAATGAATAGTGTTCCATGCACAACAAAAGAAGTAAGCATGCACATGAAATACATATCAGAGATAAATATATGCAACAAAATATAATTATGCAGAAAACACAAAGAGAACTTATCTTTAATTAAACCATCACCGATTGGCTATAGACCAAGGACGTTCCTCCCAACCATAGACACTGATGTTCCAATTATCAACAATAGGTCACCCCCGAACCAGGGCTATGAATCCACGAGGACATGCCCTAGGCCAAATCTAAAACACATGGTAGTTGGATAATTACTCTAAGGTTTTCCCAACCACACAACAATCCTAATTTCCATCTCTCTTTCCCCTTCATCCTACACAACCTAAATAAATGAACCCCTTTCTATGCCATCTAGTCCCTCAGCCTGTTCCATTTCTCTCCAAGGATCCAGTGCTACTGGTCAAGAAATATACATGCTTGAAACTCCAAGGATTCTCAGCTATGACAATTATTTGAGAAATGCCATCAATATCATCTACACAGACATCCATTCCCACCTGGAATGATCAGTAATTCTTCACATCCATCTCACAATGGCTCTCCTCCTCCTTCCAGGATCATCATTCTTATGATTGTATTCAAATCTCCTACTACGTTCATAGTTTGAATTTGTCGCTGATTTTCCAAATGAATAACTTTTAGAAGGGTATAAGCCTCAACTTTATTATTGGTTTCCTTCCCTAGATTCTAGTAGAAGTTCAAGATTCTTTTTCCTCCAGGTTCAAATAGAACCCCCCACACGTGCCTCCCATGGGTTTCCTTTAGAAGCTCCATCAAAGAACAGAGTGTGGTCTGGTTGGATTTGGATCCAGCGGTCAAAGTTTAAGTTAGAATGAAGCTTCCATCGAGATCACTGCAAATAATAGGGACTATGAGAAGAATGAATATTGAGATTCGAGATCCAGGACTTCTCAGAAGTGTTCCAATTAATTTGTTCCTCTATGCTCATATTTTTAGTTTTCATTACCTCTATTAGTTGGGCTATGGCCTTACAAGAAACACTTTGGCGTTGAGACTTTTTAGCCTAGAATATAAGTCTATTCCTTGCTATCCAAATATTCCAACACACAAATTTGGGCATGGATTTCCACAATATTTTGAAAATTGGATCTCCATGAAAGGATCCTTGGTAATATCTTTCCCAATGTCCCAAGAAAGGGATAATATTAGAGGGCCACCTTATCTGATGATTTATTTCTCTGTAAACAAATTCCTGGACTTTTATAGAAAAGGGACACTCCCAAAAGAGATGTAGGATTGAATCTTGATTTCTTTGACATAGAGCACAGGTGAAAGGTCCATGGAAGCCTCTTTTCATAAAATTTTCTCTCGTTAAGATTTTTCCATGAGCTAAAGACCAAATGAAGATGTTTATTTTGGGTAGGGAATTCGGTCTCCATTTTTTTTCCATTTAGCTGAGAAGTGGAGGATCCTTCTGTTGGAGAGTAAGGTTTTGTAGCCTTCTTTGACTGTGTATCCAACAAACCCCCATCCTCGACTGTCTTGGAGGTCGTGATGTAAAGGGGATGCCCCTTTGAGAAGAGAGATAAACAATTGGACTTAGTTCTGCAGGTGAACGGGGAAGTGGCCTAGACTCCAATCCTTCCAGGAACCATCTTCATTCCAAGAGGAGATATCAAAAAGAGTATTTTTGTGTTGTGAAATCATCCATCTTTTCAAATCAGAAATATCTTATGCTCAAGATACAATATCAGATCCCATGATTGTATCTTTCCAAATCCTGATCAGTTTTCCATTTCTAGGAATCCATGAGAGATTCTCTTTAAAGAATGGAATTGAGGCTCGAAATTTTTTCCAAATTTGTGATCCATGATGAGTTTATGGGATAGAATGCATACATATTTTTCTGGTACCCAACTTGTATTTTTTAGTTATGTCTGATTTCCACCATTCGTTTCGACCCATTAGTAGTCTCCAAAATATCTTGGCTCCCATAAATAAATTGACCACTTCAATATCTATGATTCCAAGCTGCCCACTAACTTTAGGAGAGGATACTATATTCCAGTTGACTAAGTGAAACTTTTTGGTGTTGGAATTTCCTCCTTGCCAGAGAAATTTGCAAATGAGCTGAGCCATATCTTTCAAATATCCCTTAGGCACAAGGAGGGATGAGAATTGGAAGAGGGGTAAAGAGGATAGAAATGATTTAATTAGAACCACACGCCCAACTGAATTGAGCCACCTTGTCCCCCGAGAATCCATCTTTTCTATGATTTTCTAAAGAATTATTTGTGAATATTCTCCTGGGAGAAACTTTAAGCACACATGGAGGCCAAGGTACTTAAAGGTTTTCCAATCATTTGAGATAGGAAAGATGTGTATTTGAGAAATACCTAAGCTAGTGTGAGTCGAGACATTCCACACATATATTTGTCTTTTGTTATTATTCAAAAGTCCTCCTAAGGCTGAGACGAAGATATCCAATACCTTCTTAATTCTTCTAGACATGAGTTTAGAGGCTCCACTTAATAGGATCGTATTATCAACCAACTGGGAGTGATTGATTCGATTTACCCCTTGAGATATTTTGAGACTAGGAATTGTTCCATTAACACATTCCCATTCTAGTCTTCTATGAAGAGATTCTACCATGAGTACATAAAGAAGGGGTGAAAGAGGGAAACTTTGTCTTAGGCCTCTTGAGG
This sequence comes from Picea engelmannii, assembly GCA_009831015.1. Classification (NCBI taxonomy): domain Eukaryota; kingdom Viridiplantae; phylum Streptophyta; class Pinopsida; order Pinales; family Pinaceae; genus Picea; species Picea engelmannii. Next base: position 5,011 of record ML782565.1, on the reverse strand, counting down.
CTTTAAAGAAGGGGGTTGGTCTTCTATTTATGAGGGGGGCGATCCAAGGGTTAGAAATACATGACCCAATACAAGATAAGAACTCTTTTTTGAATACAAACTTCTGCATCACTTTGAAAAGAAAGTCATGCTCTACTCTATCGAAATCATTTTCCATATCCAATTCAATTTCCATACCCGATTCCCCTCGGGAGTTTCTTGAATGAATTTATTCTTGCACCAGGATGAATTTGTCCCACATTTGTCTGCCTACCACAAAGCCTCCTTGATTTGGGACTATTAGATATATGAGAAGAGGATTCAACCGATTAGCAAAAATTTTAGCTATAATTTTATAAGAGACATTACAGAGAGAGATAGGTATGAATCTATCTAGAGAGGTCACTCCAAAATATTTTGGAATGACTGCTAAAAGAGAGGAACTGGTGGCACCTCCCATTCTTTTTTATTTGTGCACATATCTAATAATTTTTATGAAGTCTAGTTTGATCATGGATCAACATAGTTTATAGAAGTGGAGAGTGAACCCATTCGGGCCTGAGGCTTTCTCCATATGAAATTGATTGATTGATTTTAGGATTTATTTTTCTTCAATTTGGTGATTGAGATTATGGATGTATTCTTCAGATATTTTGATTGGAATGTGAGTTAGGAGTGATTCACTTAAGTCTTCCTCTGAGTTTCTCTCTGAGGTGTACAACTTGGAGAAGTGCCTTGAGATTTTCACCCTATGCAAACTTGCACAGAGGGCCTTTTTCCATTTCCCTATGAAGACTTGAAGTCCCATTTTGCAATTCCTAGAGCCAAAAAAAAAAAAATTTTCACATATACTCTCCCTAATAGATAACAACATGCGTATATGCAGGTTGCCCCATTACAACCTGCGTACATTAGGTTTTGTGCTCAAAATTAAAAATGGTGCCGAGTTTCCATGTCATGTCAAGAGATCCATGATCCTTGACCTTCCATATACTAGAAACATTCTTACTCGACCCTTCAGTTCCATTTGAAGGCTATAAATGGGTCATATCCAAGGAGTGGAAGAGAGGAGAAGAATTCAAATTAGAGAGAAAAGTTACTCTGAAGAAATAATTCACTTCATATTGATTTTGCATCCCTTTGTCCTTTTAAGTATGAACACATTGTTCAACCCCAAAGCTCTTCCCTATTGATGGAGAACCTCATTATCTCTCTTATATGATCTTGATTTTGGTGGAGGATTCAAGTGGTTGAATCCTAGCTGGAAGGAACTTAGTTTCTCGATTCCGAACATGCCGACACAAAATTTTGTCATTCATACACTTCTGTTGATTACATTTTAATATAAATACTCTTTTCACGTCCAATTAATGTCTTGAAAATATTTGAATTGTTATTCCATGGGCATATTTGTTATGAATATTGATATATTATGCTATTGAATGTGCTAACTTTATATATTTTCACCACATGTTTGTGTATCTTGGTTGTTGAGGACAAGTTGTAGGTGTATTGCTTTGAGTCAAGTGCTCAACGATGGACTTCATCGAATGTCTGGACGAGGTAGGATCTTTATCTTGTCTTTTTAGCATATTTGTTTATATAGAATACTTGATATTAGAGTTTATTTCTACAGTCATTTCCGTATGTTGTGGTTTACCCCATGCCATAGAGCGATTTTACTCGTAACAAAATTGGCGACCATACTAGGGATGGAATCTTCTTTTCATGGTTTGGAGTTTTTTTCTCCTTTGGTTGCTCTCGTTTATATTGAGTTTCTTGTCGTCTGATTGCTTGATAGCCTCTGTTCATTTTGAATCTAAGTTTCTTCACCTTATCCTTAACCTGGCAGTGTTTCAATGCATATACATGGTTGTTTTCCTAACAAACGCGTACATACACGAGTTGTCATTATGTAGGGAGCGTATATACACAATTTTCGTTTGAAAAATCACGTACATCATCCTTGTTTTCTTGATTGTTGAGTTTCATGTTTGTTGGGTAAGTTTTGATGGTTGTTGAGTCTTCTTAGGTCTCTGTTATGTCTATTAAGTACCTACAGAGTGATAGGGAACCTTTCTTTGGTTGAATTTTCAGGCGGTGTTTCTTTCTCATCATCCTTTTCATTGATTGTCCTTGCATCTTGGGTTGGGTGTTTGCTTCTTGATATTGTAATTGGTTTATCTTTGTTTACATACAATAGGGTCTTTATATCAAGCTATTGTTCATTCCTTGCATTTTCATTCTTTTATATTGAAAATACAAAAATATACATTTTTAATTGTTGGCATTTGATATTTTAGGATCTTATCATTGATCTTAGTACATGTATAGAAATATTGCATCTTATTTGGAATTGCAGAATTAAATTGGAAATTGCATGTTTGAAAATATTATCATTTATTAGAAATTGAAGTTATCACCTTTCATTTTATTCATATTCATTTATTTTACTTGTTGAGTCATAACATCATCAGTTTCACCTCCACACCTTTTTGAGTTAACAAGTCCACTAAAAGTAACGTTGATAAATTTAAAATTGATAAGAAACAATTTTATTTTTTAGGGTGCACAAACTAGTTTAGGATTTAGAGCCTTGGAATAAGATTTCGTGATTAAACTTCTCCAAGGCTATTAAATTCAACATATGTTTCTAAGGGAGTGGTCAAATCCATTGTATAATTGGTGACGTGAGGAGGCTCTTCTTACATCGAAGTTAAGCATGAGGTTGCGTGAAGTTGGTTGGGGGGATATCCCCCCATACCTTCTTAGCGCCAGAGATATTTCTGGGGATCTATTCATATATGGGGATCTTTCTAGTACCTTTACCTCTGTGAGAGGCGATGCTTCCGAGATTTCAGGCTTTGCTACCCTACCCATACGATAGAACTGACTTAGGATTGTTCACCTGCACATCAGTTATATTGTGGTGGCTTAGGTTCTTGACATATGTACCACCTAGGTTACTTACAGGGGTTATTCTGCGGGTACCCTGGATTAGATAAGGGTCATACAACACACAACCTTTATGGAGGATTACCTCTCTGGGGGGATCTAACCGACTGGTTGTTCAACCCACGAGGGCCCTTATAACTGATTCTGATACCTCCAATATTTTGAAGAGAGTCTCAGGCCCCTCTTGGGTGAGGCATACCTACTTTAGGGAGGGAGGCCCCTTTCAACCACTTTATCTTGTTTGTGTTCATATTGGCCTTTTTATTTTATTTTGGTGTGCTCTTTGATTATTAGTTGGACTAAGGATTTTGTATTGTGTCATGAGTTTTCATTGCTATGGTTAGTAGAGTCCCCGTAACTCCCTCACTTAGCACCCATGAATCCCGAAGTTAGCACCACCAAACCCATGGTCTTTTCTCATTCCATGGGGATGAATCCTTTTGTATTTCCGAGTGGTATGACGAATCATGATACTCAACCAATACCTTGGGCCTCATTTTTCTCATGGTATGCCAGACATGTCTTTGCATTTTCCATCCTTTGTCTCATCTCCTTATGTGAATCCTAGTTTTGGGTATGGGGGAATGATGCCTCCTTATTCTCCCTTTTCATTTGGTGAGAGTCATATCCCTCAACCAAATCTTATGGTAGGAGGTTGGAATCTTCGCTCCTACAAATCCAATACTAGCTTCACTTTTCCAAGAGAAAGTGCTCAAATGGGAGGTCATTCTACTTATTACACTTCGTCCATCTACCCTTCTTCTGCTATGTCAGTTCCTACGAATGATTTCCCCATGGAGTACCTCCATCTTTCCTCTAGTGTTTCATCCAGGAGGAGTTAGTTTTATAGTATGTGAAATGCCTTTACGAAGTTCCTTCATCTGGGGGAAACATATATCCTGACCCAAGTAACCCTTGTCATGTCACTTTCTCTTCACAAATGACTTCCTCGATGATGATGCCCGTACAACCCTTTATGAATCAGTTTGGAGGAGGATACTATTCTTCCATACATGGCCATGGTGTATACTAGAACCCTTTCTAGCCTTCAATTTCTCAAAACTAGTCTTTCCCAAAACCTTGGTATCAAATTCCACAACCAACTGCCACCACAAGTCTAGTCACTGTGATTCATACTGGCATTATATCACCAACCTCTGCTAGTCATGTTGGATATTGGTCAACAGCCTCTGCAAGTCATGTTGGATATTGGTCAACAACCTCTACAAGTCATGTTGAAGACCAACAACCAACTGCTGCAAGTCATGCTGGGGGCACAACTCTAGTCATTGCTAGTCACACTGTGCATACATCACCAACCTCTGCTAGTCATGTTGTGGATTCATCACCAACCTATGCTAGTCATGTTGGGGGTTAATCATCAAACTCTGCTAGTCATGTGAGGTTCCTCACCAACCTCTACTAGTCATGATGGGCATTCATCACCAACTTATATGTTGGAGATTTGTTACTAGCCTCTGCAAGTCATGTTGGGAGCATGTCACTAGCCACTCCAAGTCATGTTGGGGGCATGTCACCATCCACTTCAAGTTATGCTGGGGAATTCATACAATTGAGAAGCATAGACATGTAATACGTAAGCCTAGGTTCCTTTGTAGGCTTTGCAAAGGAGATCAACTTACTCATTTGTGCCCTGCTATTGTTGTGGTACAATAAGTGTGGTCCTTTCCTGGGGGACCTTCGGGTTCTGAGTCGTCTTTGGTTGATACAACGGTTGTGTTGATGCAATATTCGATCAAAACTACTGCTATTTTAGGAAGTGATGCATCTATGGACCATGTTGTCTCGCATCCTATTCAACCAGTGGTCGTGTTGATGAAATCTTCGTCCAATGCCACTTTTTTCTTGGAGAGTGACAAGTCTAAGGAAGCCACATTGGTAATGTAATATCCGATCAATCCCTCTCTTATTTTGGAGGGTGATGTGTCTTTCAACCATGTCCTTAGAATTTCTAGTCATGTACCTTCTAAACAAGGGAGCATTCCACTCTCTTTGAGTATGCTCCCTCCAAGTCCTAGGGTGGTTTCCTTGGATTGGGGTGATCTTGTAGAGCCTC
>ML782564.1:884221-900515 GCA_009831015.1 Picea engelmannii | reverse complement strand
AAGAATTCCAAAAACCCTAAACATCCAAAAACCTAACCCTAGGAGATAAAGCGCCAAAAGTCATGTGGGCCCCGTTTGGGTAAGTGAGTACATCAACTTCCCGGGGTCATAACTTTTGCATACAATCTCCGTTTTAGGCATGTGATAGCTCATTGGAAAGGTATTCTTGAGGAGATTCATTTTGAGGGATAAATCATGCCTTTGGCTATCATTGAGAATCTCTATCTAGAAAAACCTTCATTTGGGCCCTCAAAATGGCCCCAAAAGTTAAAAACTACTAAACATAGTAAATTGCCAAAATTGCCAGAAAAATGTTTTGAGCCAGTTGGAAAAGGTGGGTGGCCACCGATATCCACCTGGATCAACGCTATTGAGGATACAAGATACTAGGAATTTCTACTACCAAATCAACTCAACTCTGCTACCATTTTGAAATGAGTGCATGTAACATGACATATAGTTTCATGAAGCTAGCATTAACCTGTAAATTATAAATGTAGACTATTCCTCAAACACAACATTATTTAAGCACACTAAACAAAAAATAAACATAGATTTCAAGCACAACATTAACATATTAAATAAGAACATTGACTAGAACACTTATCTTTATAAATGATTACACAACTGGATGTAGATGTTGGGCGTTCCACCCAACCATAGGAACTGTTGCACTATTCCTCTCTACAACTAGTCATTGCTGGGCACATGCCCATTTTGGGGAAAAGGCATGATGTGGAGGAAATACAGTTGGCAGAGAGGCATGTGAGGTGCACATGCAAGAAGATGGGAAAGAAAGACAGTTGGCAGGAAAAGCAGTGGATGAAAGGAAAATGTGCATGCCGAGGAGGAAAGCAGGCAAGGCCAGTATGCAAGAAGGCCTAACTAGGTTAGGGTTTTGGTAAGAGAATGTAATGGATGATGGGCCAAGGAAACATATAAATAGATACCTAGGAGGTCTAGGTAGGGGTTTTGATTATTGAGTGTTACTCGCATGAGAAGGAGTAACTGGTTTGTAACATGACTGTAATTCGGTCCAACTTGTAAGTTGTTGAGCTATAGAGGGTCAGAAGGGTAGATCTTGAGGGTTAGATCATAGGCTGAGGATCTTGGTGTGATCTATTCCACCTCATAATATATCTTGACCCGATTGAGGATGAGTTGTAAAGTGTGCAGCGTTGTAGTTTTGGAACTACGATAATAAAAGAGCTTGAGAGCCAGATTTTTGTGGGCGTAGCCCAGGAGGGTGTGATCCATGGTAAAACCTGTGTTATGTGATTGAATGTTTGTGTATCTTTTACTGTCAATAAGTAGATGTTATAATGATGTATGAATGAATTAATGGATCTAATTTCGCTACATGCATGAGTGAGAACAACGGTATATTGATCTAATATTAGATAGAATTCACAGTGTGCAATTCACAGATCCCCATTCAGTCCTGGACTGTAAGCACTTGAGTATTGCAGCCACCCATTAAGACTATCTTGGGTGAGACTACGCAGTGCACTCTGTGTGTTGCACTGCCTTCTGGTTTACCAGGACGACCGATAGTTTTAGAGGCTTTGTTGGATCCCCAATAGACCTGAACTTGGGTCAAATGATGTTAAAGGCATAACTAAGATAAACAACCAACAAATGATTCTATTGCCGATTGGAACGACATAGGATTGAGTGGATGAGATATGTTAAAAGAATGTTTGATCTGTTGAAAAATTGTTAAAATAATGTAAGATCTGGAACCGAAGTGTCAAAAAGAATGAAAATATAGAAGGGAATGTTTATACCCTAGAGACCCACGAAAAGAGGAAATAGAGAGATGGTTTAAAAAAAAGGAGATAGAGTTTCCACAACAAGATAATAGAAACCCTAGAGTAACACCATGCAAATATCTTAAGAAATATGTGTTTACTGATCTACATGAAGTAATTTTCTGTGATTTTACACACTTATTGTAGGAGTGGATATTGAGGTTGAAACAAAACCACAAAAAAATCGGATCCAAAATTTAGAGTGGAACTCAGTTCAGATCGCACAGTTACAATAGTTGAATAAAAAATTCACCCACCCAGTAGATTTTTGGCTTGACAGTATTGTAGCAGGATTTATAACACAATTTGTAGTAGATACTGTGAAGTCGTACAACGCAACAGAGCAAGAGTTTCTACGTGGCCCTTGAGGAAGGTATATTATATCGTTGTACACTTCTATTAAGATATTTTTTTATAACAAAGGTGTAATGACAATGGAGTCAAACAACTAAACTTACCTGCATGCATGGGGGAAGGGGGAAGAACTGACAAAAATAGGAGAAATGGAAGGAGAAAGGGATAAATAAAAGAAGGAGGAAGCCTTGGACCCAATCATGATGGAAAACGACCAGATCAAGTAGATCATAGAAATGACTGGAAAGATGTGCAGTGGAGTACCCTACCAATACAAGGTGAACACTAAGAAGAGAGTTGTAGCCACAAGGGAAGGATTGTCAAGTGATGAAGAGGAGATAGAGGATCTCCGAGATTTGTAGAAGATTGAGAAAATCATGCGCACAACATATGAGAGGAAGATGAGAGGTTCAAGAGTGGGAATAGAAGGCAACGATCCTATCCATATTAATGTGAGTGTGGAACCCATAAACCCATATGCGACTAACACACCAAGAAGAACACCACCGTTTAGACAACCAAATTTCGAGAGAAGGAAGACATCAGGAAGTACATATACACAAGGAAAAACAACTGGGGGACCCAATTCAGGAAGCATTAGTCAAGTATCTACACCGTGCGGAGGTAGTAGTTCAACATTCAAAATGGCAGGATATGATCCCACCATTTGATTACCATAATTTTGAGGACAAGCAGTAGAAGACCCTGAGAAACACTTGTTTATTTGTGCAAATATCTGGGAAGGAAAACAGATCACTAATGAAGACACTAAACTTGCACATCTAGCCATCATGCTAAGAGACCATGCACTAGACTAGTACATGGGTCTAGACATAAACAATGCACTGGGGATGACAAGGACACTGACATATGTCAAGAAATTATTGATTAATGAGTTCCAGAAGCTGAGCTCGGAGGATCAATACATGAATGAGATGATAGAAATCCGACAGAAACCAAGAGAATTTGTCTCAGAAATTGACCAGTGATTTAAATGTCTGAAAGGGAAATTGAGGTATGCCAAGATTAACATGCAACATATGCATTTGTTTGTGAATTCGTTTTTACCGCACCTGAAATACCCACACAGACAACAAAGATTCCAATCTCAAGCATAGGTGTTGCAAGCATCCTTACAAATGGAGGATAATTAGTACCACACGACAGATCCAACTATAGAGCAGTTGAAGGAGGATCTCAAGAATCTTACCTTTCAACTCAATCAGAATAAGGGAAAGGACAAGAGAGAAGTTGTTTGGTGTACACATATAGAACATAAGGGAACCATAAGAAAGAATGCCCAACATTCGCGCAGTATATGGAAACAGGGATGCCAAATCCATTGCCGAAGGGAGGACCCTGGTGTGAAATTTGCAAGACGCACGAGGATGATCCATATCATTGTTCTATGATGCAGATATACCAAACAGTGCCAAAGAATGCATACTGCACTTTTTGCAGGTCAGTAGGGAACGATGACAAAGACTGTAGAACCATGGATCTTATGAGGGAAAGGACATCAGACACATATAGGGTGAAAGCCAAAATGATGACTGGGCAAGCTGCACCTCAATTTAATCATGAACCACCACAGTATAATACTATGTCACAATAGTATAACAATGTGCAGCCGCAGTATATCCATGTGTAGTATAATCAAGTACCTCAATACAATACACCGCACAGAGATCGCACCGAATACAGAGGAGGAGGAAGAGGCAGAGGAGTATTTGGACACGAAAGAGGTCTAGTAGTGTGCCATAACTGACAATAGCCAGGGAACTATGCAAGAGAATTTCCACTACCAGCTGTGACATGCATGTATTGTCGTGCAACGGATCACGATAGAGAGGATTGCACAACACTGTTGGGAAGATACAGGAAAAACAAAATAAAAAAAATCAGAACGTACAATGGATCTCTACAGAAGATAGAGAATATGGAAGGAACATCAACATAGTGATGCATGGAGGTGCTAAAACAAGAGATGATGCGGCCAAACAAGAACCTGTATAGCACTAGTGGATTAAGAAAAATACCGAGCCACCCAAACGATTTGATGTAGGAAAGGAGAAGGAGACCTTTAAGGAGGCTAGACAAGAATTTCTCAAGAAGAATGTTGCGTCTATGTCTACCACGCAACATACCCAAGACGTCCCAATGTATGAAATGTCGTCAGCATTGGACCATACTAATGAAGTCCACCCGGGAAACCGGGTAAGTTGTATTAAAACTTTCCTGCAATCATGTATTCAATTTTTTTAAGGATCCATCATTTGTTATAGTATTACAAAATATGTTAGATAGATGTACCACAAACTATGAGGGAAATTTAGAACAAAGAATAGTCAATAACCTCCATGCTAGAAGGATAACCAACAGAGAGTTTAGATTGAATGCCAACATCATAGATTTTAACATGGGCGATGTGATATTAGATCTGGAATCTGAAGTGAATGTACTACCCAAAAATACATGGCAATGCATGGGAGAACCTACCTTAGGCTACTCACCAGTCCAAATGAAGTTAGCAAACCAACACAAAGTTTTGCCAATAGGGAGGTTGAAAGAAGTGACAATAGATCTGGACGAAGTGCGCACTAAGGCAGACTTCGAAGTGATCGAAATCATGGATGACACAACACCATATCCAACATTATTGGGATTGGATTGGGCATTTGACAATCAGGAGATAATCAACCTGAAGACTAGGAAGATGAAATTTGAGTTAGGAGAATACAGGGTTATTGCGCCCCTAGAACCATCTAAAGCTGAAATATTTTTGGAACCAACATGTCTAGATTTGGAAGAAATTAACTAACTTTACCGGACCGCCACGCACACTGAAGATTACATTAATCCAACTGTCGATGGTGTACTTAGATAGAGAAGTATCACGTCATGTGATTCTGACTGAGAGACAGATTTGGAGAATTGGAAACAACACCTACATGAGGTCTCAACCAGAAGATGTGCACGAATAGACCGCGTAGTAAGGTGGGTTTGGACAGAAATCAGAGAACTTCCAAGTTTCCATGGAATCAATGACTTGGAAGAATTCCTAACGATATATGAGGAAAAAGTATTAGACAGTAATATATTGTTATCCCTCGACATCGCACTTAAGGCTACACCTGCAATATGATGGGGTGCACACAAAGAAACAATCAAGGACTGGTACCAATGTAAGCGGTTACTGCGCATTAGGTTTGGCACAGAACAAAGAAGCAACCAGCAACATAAATATGATGGACAAGGGGCACCAACGAAACACTTGGAGAGGTGCAGAGCCTTGTGGAAAATGACACCCCCAGAGGAATGGCCTCATATTTTTCTGCACACATTAGAGGGCATCCCAACAAACTGGTATACATACCAAGAACTGCGTAGAGGAACTACGAGCTGGACAGTACTACAACAAAACTTTACAGTCACTTTCTCATTTGAGCATGAGAACCCCAATATAGATGCAGCACTTAAACAAATAAGAGGGGTGATATTCATTAAGGACCCATAAGTTGAACTCATAACAGAAGAACAACAAAAAAACAGACAAACATTGAAAGAACTATTGTCATGCTACCATGTGCAGGAAGAAGTACCAAATGAACATGATCCGTGCGATATTCAAATTGAGGAATTTGAAGGCAAAAGAGGAGTGAAAGTTCCACCTCTAGAATCAGAAATAATTGTTGCACTGATCAAGGTGAATAAATTCAACATTGGGACAGTTGAGAATACCAAAATGGCCAGCATTGGAGACTACTGGGACCAACAGATAGTGGAAGGGATAACAGAGTTATTGTGCAAGTACATTGACCTGTTCCCAATGAACTTCACAGAAATGAAGGGTATTGCAGGAGAACTTGGAGAGATGAAGATCCCTCTCAAACCGGAGGCAAGAACAATCAGACAAAGGCCTTACAAATTGAACCCCATCAACAAGCATAAATTAAAAGCAGAAATCGACAGAATGCTGGAAGCAGGAATCATAGAACCAGTAGAAGAATCAGAATGGATAAGCCCCATGGTAGTTCATGAGAAAACACAAGGAAGCATAAGAATCTGTGTAGATATGAGAAATCTCAATGATTCTTTCCTACATGATCCCTTACATACACCCTTTACAAATGAAGTCCTAGAAAATGAGGGAGGCCAAGAAGCATACACATTCATTGATGGATTCTCAGGCTACCACCAAATCAAGATAGCACCAAAAGATTCACAGAAGACTACCTTTGCAACAAAATGGGGATCCTACCAGTACATAGTCATGCCTTTTGGACTGAAAAATGCACCAACAATTTTTTCCAGAGTAGTCATTGTTTCCTTGAAAGAATTCATCCATTAGTTTCTAGAGGTATATTTGGATGATTGGACAATGTAGAGCCTGTTAAAGAATCATGTAGAGGTGTTGAGGATGATGTTAGAAAGATGCAGGAAATGCCAGATATCCTTGAACATTAAGAAATGTATATTTGGAACACCCTTTGGAATTATATTGGGTCACATAGTATGCAAACAAGGCTTGATCGTGGATCCTACAAAGATTGCAGTAGTTTTGAACTTACCACCACTGAAATTAGTGCGCTAGCTGAGAGCCATATTGGGACATATAGGATATTACAATTTTTTTATCAAGGGGTATGTGCAAATCACTGCGCCGATGGAGAATTTGCTTAAGAAGGATACTAAATTCTAGTGGAATGAGAGCTGTCAGCAAGGATTGGACACCCTGAAGGAGAATATGGTCACATCAACCATCTTAGTCTTTCCAGATTGGGAGAAGACATTCCATGTGCATGTAGATGCATCATCCATAGCCCTGGAAGCTATTTTGGCACAACCAGGAGTAGGGGATTTGGACCATCTCATATCTTTTGCAAGAAGAAAACCGTAAGACTCCGAGAAGAATTACAACACTACAGAGAGAGAAGGTCTAGCAATGGTGTATGCACTTCAAAATTTCAGGAATTACCTACTTGGAAAACATTTTAAGATGTTCACAGATCATTCAACCCTTAAATACGTAGTCAACAAGCCAGTGCTGGGGAGGAGAATTTGTCGATGGTTACTGTTGTTTCAAGAATTTGACTTTGAAGTCATATTTAAACCAAGGAAGTTGAACGCAGGACCTAATTACTTGTAAAGGGTCACCAATGGTGAGGATCCTACAAACTTAGAATATACCTTCCCTGACGCACAGTTATTTTTAGTTCAGGTCACGAATGATTATTTGCTGACATTATTGAGTATTTAAGTACAAGGATTGCGCCACAGGAACTTAACACCATGTAGAGGAAGAATCCGATTGTCTGAGCAACCGACTACCGGTTGATCGCAGGGAACTTATATAAAATGGGGGTAGACAACATCTTGAGAAGGTGTGCGCTAGAGCACAAAAGGCTTAGGATATTAGCATAATCCCATGAAGAGATAGCAGGAGGAAATTATTTAGGCAAAGCTACCGCATAGAAGGTACTTCATGTACTATTATGGTGGCCAACTATTCATGAATATGCAAATGAATACTGCCAACAATGCAACGTTTGTCAGAGGTTGGCAAACCAAACAGACGGGATGAGATGACCTTACACCCGCAAGTAATTCTACAAGTGTTTGAAAAATGGGCTATCGATTTGTTGGGCCAATTCACCCATCCACAAGAAGGTCAGGCATGCGATACATCATCATTGCAACAGAATACCTCTCAATATGGGTAGAGGTAGCACCAGTTAAAGATTGCAGCACAAAGACAACAACACACTTCGTGTTTGAACATGTGCTCACCATATTTGGATGCCCAAGGATTATGATGAGTGACCAAGGCACTCACTTTATCAACAACACTATTAGATCTCCGACTAAATAATTCGAGGTCTACTAGCAGAAAAGTATGCCATACCACACTTAGGAAAATGGAAGAGTGGAAGCCTTTAACAAGATCCTAGAGAATGCCCTAACCAGGATTTGCAATGTCAATAGGGACGAATGGGATTCAAAGATACCAAAAGTATTATGGGCATCTAAAACTAAATGTAAGAAGTTGACAAGGAAGACACCATTTAGATTAGTGTATGGACAAAAAGCGGTGGTTCCATTATAATTCTTGGTACCAAGTATGCGTGTCGCAACAATTACAAACATGACAGAGTGAGGCACAGTACAAGAAAGGTTAAGTCAACTGATGAGCATGGAAGAAGACAGGATTCTAGCATGCTTTCACTAAGAAGTACATAAAGCAAGGGACAAATCTTTGAATGATCGATATATCAAGAGAAAAAATTTCAAGGAAGGAGACCTAGTCCTACTCCTACTGTATGACAACAAGTTTTTTCAACATCCAGGAAAGTTTAGAATGAATTGATTGGGACCATATTAGGTCAAGACTATCATAGGAGGAGATTTACAGTTGAAGGATTTGGAAGGGACAAAATTAAGGGGAATGATCAATGGGATTCGAATGAAGTTGTAAAAGGACAGTAGACCATCCACAACTTGAAAGTTACCATGTAGTAAGAACCGAGTAATATATATATCTGCGTGTGTAGGTGAGAAAATCAGTGCGACGAAAAAGAAAAGAGTTTGTGCACACAGGTCATTGATTCAACATGACGAAATAATATTGCACCAAAAGAAAAGGGTATTGAAGCCAAGGACTCTGCACGCTCAAAAATCCGAGCACGCCAGGAAAAGGACCAACGGTAAAAAAACACGACAATTCAGAAAATGACAGCTGTGGAATACAAGTGCCAACTGGCGGCGGCTGTTGAAATTGCGACAAACATACGACAATACATACAAAGTGGTAAATAAATTAGTGCGAAGGAAAGGGAAAATTCCAAAAACGCGGTGCATAGGACAAAAGTTAACAAGTACAATAGTACCACGCGCAAGACACACCGCCATAAGTGAAAAATGGACAACTGTCAGTGCAGAACAATTGTCACTTCGTCGTCCCACTATAAAGTCAGAAAAAGGGGGGAAAGCAACTCATTATGTCAATTGATAAGGAGAAAGAACAAATATCCGAGTGAAAGAGTGGTAGAGAAAGATTTCGATCCAACAACCATCATTTTCAAAGGTTTACAACCCAGACCTCGTCGCAATGTCACCACCACAAGCTAGAGAGTCGAGAAGGGACGACCAGAACACGAGAAGTAATACTCACGCAACAGATGCAAGGGAGCAGGAAGTACCCATAGTGGTGGATGTGGATGAAATCCACACACTAGGGTACACATCAAACCCAGTGAAAATAAAGGAGGAACATAACCCAGCGCAGGAGGTCGGGCAGCTGGAGGAGGACATAGAGAGAACCAAGTCTGACACATCGAGGGGACTAGGGCCACGCCAGGCCAAGCAGGCCATGGGTTTAGCGCCAGAGAGACACAAACTAGAGGAAGGACATGCAACAATACACGAGAATGTAACAGAGGTGGGGGCCTCATCCCCGCAAGCTAAATGAAAGGGCCAAGCCGAGAGTAGCGCGCATAGAGGGTCGCAACCACAAGTCGAAGGGACCCTAGTTCTGCCAAAGATTTTGAGTGAGGTGTGCGTAGATGATAACATGGTCAGTGGAGTGACTGCCATCAAGTACTCTAACCATGACGTGGAATATGTCACTGAATTTCTAGACCTGGCGCCCCAAAATTACTTATAAAGTAGGGGAGAAGGTTCATCAAGAATGCCACTGTTAGAGTCAACGCAGTGGATTATTGGGATTTATAACACATGCATCATGAATTTACTGGATGTCCCACATTTTTGGAAGGGAAAGCATATTAATGCCTACGTCAAGCAACTGCTTGCACGAGTGCACATTGGGATCTTGTGGATGGATAGGTTGGTGCCTATCACTATGGACCTCATCACACCAATCACGGGGCTACCCACAGATGGGGAAAATCCAGATCAATAATTGGAGGATAAAACCAAAGCCAAGTCCATCTCGGATGAGATCAAGGCCAAGTATGGTGCAGAGTGCAGTAACAGGGGCATCAGGATCAGTGACATCAACGATCCTGTGACAAGGTTTGCCACCAAACTCCTTGAATGCAAATTGATGTGCAAGTGCCGCAAAGAGGAAGTATCGACCGATGTGGTCATCGTTGTCACATAGTGTGCAAGTGGTAGCTCGATGAGTTGGGCCCCATACCTATTAAATTCATTCTTAGAGGATTGTAAGTACACACAAGATTGGGGCTATGAGTTCCACTACTCATGGTTACTCATCCTCATTAGCCTCATTGGCTGGAAGGAACCAATCTACAACAAGTACCTGGAGAGACCAAGGAAATGTGGCACAACATGCTACGTATCATTACACAATAGTGCATACCCGAAGAGAAAGAAGAAAAACACAAGAATATTTGCGAGGTATTTTGCCGAAATGCAGGACCTCATTGCAGATACATGGTGCATTTCACCAGAGAATATCTAGGAGTTTGGACAGGTTGCTAACTTCAGGGAAACACGTCATAGCTTATGGATGCAAGCAAAGAGAGACAAAGCCAAGGAATGGCTACAACTCAAATACTATGTGACGATGGAATAAATCCACAAAGAGGTCCAAGAGTGGCCCGAAGAATGGAAGGTACCGAAGATTCCAACTGCAATACCAAGCTCCCAAAATGAGACATAAGGAAGACCAACCCCACTGCACCAAATAGGCACCAATGAGGTTAGAACTAAAAATAGGAGTACACAAGGCCAAGAGGGGGGAAGCACCCCAACCAAGAAGAAATCAAGAACACAGAATAAACCACCAAGGGGCCCTGCACAGGATCCACCACACACAAAACAACCACCAATATAGTCAACGAAAGAAGTGTGCGCGAAAGAAACAGGCACAGGGACATAGGAGATCCCTAAGGAGGAAGAGCCAGGGATAGGAACCCAGGAGATTCCTGAGGTAGAAGAAACGGGTCCAACCACTATCGGAGATACTCGGAGGCTGACTAGTGTTGAGCCATCAAAAACCCAAGAGAAGTGGCGAGGGGATCAAAACGGTGGTGGTCAAAATAAGGTGAAGGCCCACAAACCACATATCCATATATTAGTAACCTCGGATGATGTGGAGTTAGTAGCGACAATAGTCAAGGAAAGACTGACCGAGGTGTGGGATTATGTAGAGAAGCACAGGGATTCAATTGCATATCAAGTGTAAGAAGTAAAAACTATGCTGGAGAAACTAAGGATTGAGGCAGCATAGGAACCAAAAGAAACACCCATGTAGGTTAAGGAAGGAGTGTCAGTGCCTGAAACAATGAAATTTGTAGCGTAGCCGAGTGCGAATTTCATCATCATGCCCGCGATGATGTTTCTTGATGAAGAAAAAACACATAAACCCCTCAAGGACATTGAAGCATTGGACATGGAATTGGCCAAGATTCCAACAAAGGCACTATATAAACTTTAGGTAAGCGTCGCACAGGAGATTCAGTCCAGAGCAAGAGTGAATGCGAAAAATATACATGTATCCCAGGAAAAAAACATCTCGATGAAGGAAGCCCTTAACCTTGAAGCGCAACAGAAAGAGAGAGCATAACAAAAAGTGAAAGAGATGGAGAATCAGATCCACATACTATTTCAAGAAATTCCTGAGAACACAAATGAGGAGGCAGGGTCTTCGGAAGAGAAGTTGCCAAGGATAGAGCAGACTATCCAATAATATAAAGAGAAAATTAAACAGTTGGAGGAGCGTGTCACACCCACTACTTCCCCAGAAGTTAGAGTGCAGGGAGAACATGAGGAAACAACAACTATGGAGGACCTTAGACAAAGCATACAGACAGTCACCAAGATGTTAGAAAAGAGCGTGTAGTTGTGGACTCACCTCCTAGAGGATGGGAGCCTCGAGTAACTACAAGAGAAGGAAAATAAACTCCACGTAGCAATGGCGGAAGTGAAGCAGCGACAAAAAAAAGTGACACTCCCGGAGAAGATCAATACTTCCACTGAAATGAAGGGTCTGCAGTTGGAAGAGAAAGCATTGCAAGCATAGAAGAAAGCAAGACATGCATTGTTGGAGCCCCTGCAAGAAAAGGCATAACAACTGGTCATGGAGGGAAAAACAACTACAAAGATCATTGATCAGATTGGGTCTAAGGGAGGAGAGATCTTACAATCTCATATCACGGAGCATGTGGTCACCACTATGGCCGAAAAGAGCAGTAAGGCTCACCATCAATTCCGACAGATAACATAAATGTATGACGTATTGCATCAGACAGTAACAAACACAGGAAGCAGGCAATGACAACTGCACAAGTCATGCAGTGACTTGGGAAGAGTCACGATGTCATTGTTGGGGTCCTGTTGGGAACATGCCCATTTTGGGGAAAAAGCACGACATGGAGGAAATACAGTTGGCAGAGACACATGTGAGGAGCGCATGAAAGAATATGGGAAAGGAAGGAAACTGATAGGAAAAGCAGCGGACGAAAGGAAAACGTGCATACAAAGGAGGAAAGCATGCAAGGCCAGCATGCAAGAAGACCTAACTAGGTTAGAGTTTTGGTAAGAGAATGTAATGGCCGATGAGCCAAGGACACATATAAATAGATACCTAGGAGGTCTAGGTAGGGATTCTGATTATTGAGTGTTACTTGCATGAGAAGGAGTAACTAGTCTGCAACACGACTGTAATCCGGTCCAATCTTGTAAGTTGTTGAGATGTAGAGGGTCAGAAGGGTAGATATTGAGGGTTAGATCACAGGCTGAGGAGCCTCGTGTGATCTATTCCACCTCATAATAGATATCGACCCAATTGAGGATGAGTTGTAAAGTGCGTGGCTCTGTAGTTTTGGAAGTAGCATAATAAAAGAGCTTGGGAGCCAGATCTTTGTGGAAGTAGCCCAGGAGGGGGTGAACCACGATAAAACTTGTGTTATTTGATTGAATGTTTGTCTCTTTTACTATCAATAAGTAGATGTTAGAATGATTTATGAATGAATTAATGGATCTAATTTTGTTACATGTATGACTGTGAATGATGGTATATTTCTCTAATAGTAGATAGAATTCACAATGCACAATTCACAAAACCCCATTCAGTCCTAGATTGCAAGCACTTGAGTATTGCAGTCACCCATTAAGACTATCTCGGGTGAGACTGCGTAGTGCACTATGTGTGTTGCGCTGCTTTCTGGTTTATTAGGAGATCCGATAGTTTTAGAGGCTTTGTTGGATCCCCAATAGACCTAAACCTGGGTAAAATCATGTTAAAGGCATAACTATGATAAACAACTAACAATCACCTCCAAGTTAGGGTTCTGAGTGCACAAGAAATAAGTGACTCCTATGGTTGGATACTATCCACACAAACAACCCAATGCCCAATAATTTCATGATGACATGACTCCTACATCAATTCCAACTACCCAACTCTCTTCCCCATCAGTTTTCACAACCCAATGGATGGGATTTCCTTCTTTGTATTGCAATACCTAAGATAATGCTCATCCCCTATTGTAATCTGGGGGATTGTATGCAAAAGTTACCATTAGTCCTTCACATAAAGTAATATATGATAATGCACTATTATACACGAATACACATATATAAGAGATAGACAAGTACACAAAGTAATGGAGAGACAAACAATAAGAATTTTATTATATATAACACAACAATTGATCAACCACTTTCTTTGTTGCATGGGTGTATCTATTTGTTTTCATGATTAAGTTACCAGGTAGTTGTAACTATCTAACTACCTAGGTCGATCGACCTAATGAGTAATCAATTGACTTACAGACTCAACTACATTCCTAATTGACTATCATTTTAATCTATTCGTTTTTTGGGTCGATTATCCCCTCCAACATTCCCCCCACACCCAATTCCTTCTTCGTCCTGAAGAAGAGGGAGATTGACATATTATAATGAAGAAAGAACAATTTTAATATAATACCGAAGAAAAGCCAACTTTGCAAAATGAGGCCATCGAGTCTAGATCCTTCGTGTTGGCTGGGTCGATGAAGATCTCTTGGCTGGAAGAATGATTCACTCATTTCTCTTGGCCCCAAGCCCTTGTTGATGTAGAGAGTCGGTGACTACAACTTCTGTCACTTGAATCTGTCCTAGAGTTAGCCACTAGCAAGCTGGTGTGGAAGTTCCTTAGGTTGAAATGTGCGTTATCATGCTTTGGGTGTGTTAATTTTGTGTTGGGGAGAAATCCTTCTCTTATTTGTGAAAAACATTGAAGCTCTTCAAATATTGCAGACCCCCATTTGGAACTGGTTCCTCCCAGGGAAATATCATTACATACAAATCGACTGCCATGATCCTTTGTCATAATAAATTCTCAACCAATTGCTTGGTATTTTAGATGAGCTATTGCTTCCTTCCATGGGTTCCTTTTATAGCAATTTTGGCACGAATCGTGAATTGTTGGTAGTGGAGAAAATGATGACTTCACTCTAGCTAATGTACTTTCAACTATAATTTTTGCTCATGTAGTGGACTTGTCTTGTCATGGTGCCAACTGACTTGAGATGGTATTGAAAAATTCTATCAATTGTTCCAACAGAGAGTGGGATTTTGGTTGACTAATGGTTCTAGTCAATAGAGTGGACTAGGCCTTCCAATATCTCCCCCACATCCAATTCCTTCTTCAGGAGGTGTGTTCTTATATATAAAAATTCATAGAGAAATATTTATAAGTTTCTAGAGAATCTTTGGTGCATAAAAAATACTTTGATCTTGAAAAAGTAAAAAAATAAATTATAATGTCAAAATTGAAGTGCTTTCAATACTTTTAGAGAATGATATTCAAATATGGTGTTATAGAATATGTTGGATATGCTCGATTTAATTGTGTGGTTTGTTCTGATGGTTATTTTATGTGCATAGGTTTCTCAACCTTCTCTTTCATTTGATCATGTTGGTCAACTGGGCATTGCAGGGGCTGGTTGACTCATTATTCTTCTTGTCTTGTTTGATCCATGGGTTCTTCTGGAATCACTTCTAGATGATTAAATGGTGTGTTTATAGAGGTTTCAGGAGATGGAATATTTGACTCAAAAGCACTCAACGTGAAGAATTGATAGCATAGTCGTCGATGTGAGATTAGTGTATATTGTTGTCTTGGTGCTGGTTGGTGTTTATTTTGGCTGAATGAAGTCTGATGAATGTGAGATTCCACTATTTGCAGGTATTGTTCAAACGTGTTCCATTTGTTGATGGTGTACTAGTATTGTATCTCGATTGACTTTATTTGAGTCAATAAGTCGAGTTTGATTGATAGTGGGGTACTCTACAGTTCTATCAAGTTGGGACTGAATCTTTACTCCATAAGTTGTACTTGCTTCCAATGCTTGATGGCATCTCCAACTTCTATTTTTGCCTTTTTCCATTTTGTGAACTGTTGTCATTCCTATTGGATCAATTGGGATTCAACTTTCTTTTCTTCTTTGAACTATGCCAATAATTTTTTTTGTGCACTAGGATCAACTTCCATTTTCCATTGGTCCATTAATTTTTTTTATCACTCGTGGAATCGACAACTAGGATGGTCTCGTACTCGCGTGACACGAGATTGATTCTGAGCGCTACCACTATAACCTCCAGGTTCCATACATATGCCCCTTCCACAGGAACAAGTAAATCGTGGGAATTTGAACTCGTAACCTCATCGAGCATAACACTTCATGTCATGACACTTGTCAATTGAGCTGCCACCCAAGGGATATGGTTTGTTAAATCTTGCAATAGAGTTTCTTGTACCTTTAATTTACCATAGGTTATGGAAAATTTCATTGGCTAATTGTTCAAAAATATATTCAAGTTCAACACTTGATAGGGCCATGTCAAGGTTCCAACGAATATTTGAAAACCTTTGAAGTTTTTCTTGCATAATTAATGTCATCTCATCAACTTTGAGCTGATGAATTTATTCTTGGCATTGCCTTTGTTTCTCTTGTAACTGTCGGTGAATTTCATGCAATTCCATGTGATCCTCCTACATTTTCCTATTTCCCCACTTTATTTAACTCTTATCTTGTTATACTTGGAGGTTCGAGTCAATCAACTATTGAATCAATTTCTTCAAGGAGTCAAGTCGATCTAGTTCAAATATGTTCCTCAGAACTACAGAGCCTTGCATGCTCTGCTCCCTCTTCCCA
>ML782564.1:859621-878062 GCA_009831015.1 Picea engelmannii | reverse complement strand
TAGATGCAGAAGCCCTAGAAAAATGGTTAACTCTACTAGAAGGTTATTTCTCTGTTCACAATTTTTCTGACAAAGAAAAGATCACCTTCACACTCCTTAAATCTCTCCCTCATGTCAAACATTGGTGGGAAAGTTACTGGGAGAAAAGTTCCATAGAGGATTCTGGAATATGCGGTAAAGGAATAGTATTACCCTATTGGCAACTATGAGGACTAGTACATGAGATGGACCACACTGCGGCAAGAGAGGGGCCAAGCAGTTCCAGAGTTTCCCAATACCTTCCATACCTTGCGCACCAAGTTTGGTATAAAAGACTCCGAGTGACATTTGGTTCTGAAATACCATGGGGCTCTACACAGATACATCCAGACTGAAATTGATTTTTTGGACATCTCATCACTCGGTGCTGCTTATCGATATGTTGTTAAAATCGAGCAGAAATTTAAGCACCAGAACAAACGGGAGTTCGGGTATGCAAATCCGCAACAAGCGAAGTATGACAAAGATGGCCCTAACAAACAGTCTCCTGAAAACCAGTCCAAGACACAGGAAAAGAAGGGTCACAGGAAGACAAAGAAGGACACCGGAAAATGGTGTGAGTTCAACAAAATCCCCTGGCACAACACCGATGAATGTTTCTCAAAATAGTCATTGCTGGCCGAGATCAAAGACAAAGAGCCGAACCCTGATTCAGAATCTAATTCTAAAAATAATGGTAAAGGACAGATCATTGACGCAGACCCCACTGCTATTGTCACAACCGTGACAATTCAATCAGAAGAACCAACAGATCCTGAAGAGGGGGAGCACCTTTTTCATTCACAGATGTGGGTGAAGGGGACACTACTCCATTTTATTGTTGGTAGTGGAAGCTAGAAAAACCTCATCTCAACAGAGTTCGTCAAATAGTTTGGATTGTCGACAACACCACACTTGCAGCCATACAACATCGGGTGGCTTCGCCAAGGACGAGATCTCTGTGTCAAGCAACAGTGTTGATTATCATACAACATCAAACCCTTCAAGGATGAGGTATTATGCAATGTTTCCCCAATAGATGTTTGTTATGTTCTCTTGGGCCAACCATATATGTGGAAGCAACATGTTGTTTATGAGTCTCAACCCCGCAGTGTCATTGTTTCTCTGGGGGGTCATCTCTATAGAATACCAAAGGTAGTTCCAACTACTGTTCCACCTAAAAAGTGCCGCAAGGTAGTATCTCATACTGCAAAATTTAGCTTCTTCACAATATGTTCAAAAGGAGAACAAAAGGACACTGCAACCACTACAGCCTCACCCAAAGCACCTTCTATCAAACAGAAGCAAGTCGAAAAGGTTGCAACAAAGTGCAAAGATTCCTTCTGCACATAGTCCTCTCATGTAGCCTGACTTGTTGAACGACCTCAGCCTCAATAGGTTCGTGGAAAAATTTCACAAACTGAGTAGCACAACGTCTCCAGCAAGGCAAGCAGCTCACCAAGATGCAGATTCAGCAAACACTTTTCCCTCTCCCCCGGGAACTCAAAAAAATGGAGACCATTTCTTTGTAAGGAGGGAGGATTGATCCATATGGATATCAGTGGCCACCCACCTTTTCCGACTGGCTCAAAGCAACTTTCTGGAAATTTTGGCAATTTACTATTTTTAGTAGTTTTTAACTTTCGGGGCCATTTTGAGGGCCCAAATGAAGTTTTTTCAAGATATAGGATCTCAATTATATTCGAAGGCATGAATGAGCCCCCAAAATGAATCTCCTCGACAATACCTTTCCAACGAGCTATCACACGCCTAAAACGGAGATCGTATGCAAAAGTTACGACCCCAGGAAGTTGATGTACTCACTTACCCGAATGGGGCCCACATGACTTTTGGTGCGTCATCTCCTAGGGTTAGGTTTTTGGATGTCTAGGGTTTTGGACATTCCTTTTTATTGTAAAAAGGACTTCGGAGCTTCATTATAACCATCTTCTTGCGAATGCGATTAGCCATCACATCTCTTCTCAGAGATAAGCTGCCACCATTCTAGCGAGTCTTTCACTTTGTATTTTTACAGCCTCTGTACATTTCTTTCATTAATAGAAATCTTGTATTACTGTATCTCTGTGTTTATGGTTTCGTCTCTGATATATTTATGTTATATTATTGAATATACGCAATATCTCTGTGCATTTCTTTATTATATCTCCGCTCTCATTTTGTGTCGAAATTAATCCAGATCAGAGGTATCAAAGCAGGCTGCTCTTGATCATTTTTTCAGTGCATGTACCCGATGAGTTCCTAGTATAGCAAGTTGGCTCTCTAGCTTGTCTCTCTTGAAGACATTCTCTCTCGCACACCTAAGAAACCCTCAATGGTGAAAGAAAAGAAAAACGACAGAGCAGACAATCCTATCAATTTGTTGCTTGAGCAAGCTCTCACGTGACAGAGGGATGAAATGATGGATAATTTTGCCCACATCCTTCAATGCCTTTCGATAAAAACAATTGCATCTTCATAAATCGACCACTTTACAGACACCTCACCTTTCAAGGTACAAGTTAATTTTGATATTCCTGTATTTGAAGGACAGATAGATGCAAAAGCCCTAGAAAAATGGTTAACTCTGCTAGAAGGTTATTTCTCTGTTCACAATTTTTCCGACAAAGAAAAGATCACCTTCGCACTCCTTAAATCTCTCCCTCATGTCAAACATTGGTGGGAAACTTACTGGGAGAAAAGTTCCATAGAGGAGTCTGGAATATATGGGGCCGATCCCACTTGGGATTTTTTTGTGGATGTGGTAAAGGAAGAGTATTACCTTGTTGGCAACTATGAGGACCAGTACAGGAGATGGAACACACTGCGGAAAGAGAGGGGAGAAGCAGTTCTGGAGTTCACCAATACCTTCCATACCTTGTGCACCAAGCTGGGTATCAAAGACTCCAAGGGACATTTGGTTCTGAAATACCGTGGGGCTCTACACAGATACATCCAGACTGAAATGGTTTTTCTGTACATCTCATCACTCAGTGTTGCTTATCGATATGCTGTTAAAATCGAGCAGAAATTTAAGCACCAGAACAAATGGGAGTTCGGGTCTAGAAATCCGCAAAAACCGAAGCATGACAAAGACGACCCTAACAAACAGTCTCCCGAAAACCATTCCAAGACATAAGAAAAGAAGGGTCACAGGAAGACAAAGAAGGACATTGGAAAATGGTGTGAGTTCCACAAAATCCCCTGGCACAAAACCAATGAATGTCACTCAAAATAGTCATTGGTGGCCGAGATCAAAGACAAAGAGCCAAACCCTGATTCAGAATCTGATTATGAAAATAATGGTAAAGGACAGATCATTAATGCATACCCCACTGCTATTGTCGTGATCGCAACAATTCAACCAGAAGAACCAACAGATCTTGAAGAGGGGGAGTGCCTTTTTCATTCAAAGATGTGGGTGAAGGGGACCCCGCTGCATTTTATTGTTGATAGCGGAAGCCAGAAGAACCTCATCTCAGCAGAGGTCGTCAAATAGTTTGGATTGTCGACAACACCACACCTGCAACCATACAACTTGGGGTGGCTTCTCCAAGGATGAGATATATGTGTCAGCCAACAGTGTCGATTGTCATACAACATCCAACCCGTCAAGGATGAGGTATTATGTGATGTTTCCCCACTAGATGTTTGTGATGTTCTCTTGGGCCAACCATATATGTGGAAGCACCATGTTGTTTATGAGTCTCGACCCCTTAATGTCATTGTTTCTCTAGGGGGTCATCTCTACAAAATACCAGAGGTAGTTCCAACTACTGTTCCACCTAAAAAGTGTCGCAAGGTAGTATCTCATATTGCAAAATTTAGCTTCTTCACAATCTATTCAAAAGGAGTACAGAAGGACACTGCAACCACTACAGCCTCACCATAAGCACCTTCTATCAAACAGAAGCAAGTCGACAAGGTTGCAACAAAACACATAGATTCTTTCTGCACATCGTCCTCTCATGTAGCCTGACTTGTTGAATGACCTCAGCCTCAACAGGTTCATGACAAACTTCCACAAACTAAGCAGCGTGACGTCTCCAACAAGGCAAGCATCTCACCAAGATGCAGATTTAACAAACGCTTTTCCCTCTCCCCCAGGAACTCAACACAATGGAGACCATTGCTTCCTAAGGAGGGAGGATTGATCTAGGTGGATATCGGTGGCCACCCACCTTTTTCGACTGGCTCAAAACAGTTTTTTGTCAATTTTGACAATTTACTATTTTTAGCAGGTTTTAACTTCTGGGGCCATTTTGAGGGCCCAAATGAAGGTTTTTCGACATTGAGGTTCTCAATGATATTCAAAGGCATGATTGAGCCTCCAAAATGAATCTCCTCGACAATACCTTTCCAACGAGCTATCACACGCCTAAAATGGAGATCGTATGCAAAAGTTACAACCCCGAGAAGTTGATGTACTCACTTACCCAAACCGGGCCCACATGACTTTTGACGCTTCATCTCCTAGGGTTAGGTTTTTGTATGTCTAGGGTTTTTGGCATTCCTGTCTATTGTAAAAATACCTTTAAAGCCTCATTGTAACCATCTTCTTGCGAATGCGAGTAGCCGTCACATCTCTTCTCAGAGATAAGCTACCACCATTCTAGCGAGTCTTTCACTCGGTATTTTTACAGTCTCTGTACATTTCTTTCATTAATAGAAATCATGTACTAATGTATCTCTGTGTTTATGGTTGCATCTCTGATATATTTCTGTTATATTATTGGATATGCATGATATCTCTGTGCATTTCTTTATTATATCTCCACTCTCATTTCGTGCCAAAAATAATCTGGATCAAGAACACAAAGAGTGTTGGGTATGTCAGAACTTTACATTTTACTTCTTATGTATATTAGTTTGTATATGCATTCCATTCTCTATATAATAATCTAAGACACATACTATAAGAATATCTAGACATCCTCACTATTACATTTATCTAAAGCACATTGTTTTAAAATGCATAAATATACTTTACATAACCATGTGAGTGATTTGAGTCCTTAAGGTCTAGAGCAGTCAATGAGGGAGTGCATTTTTAAGGCACTTCATAACTGAAAGTCATCGGTTCGAAACCCCTGGGGACAGCCCAAATCCAACCATGTTAAGGGATGGTGCGGTCCAGGCTGGGTGCGATGCCCAGATGATTTTGATGGCTTAGATGCCCCTAGGTTGTGGCATCTCAACCACAGTCTAGTCCTGTAGGTTAGGGATAGTATATCCAACAAAAAAACCAAGTGAGTGATCCAATCACAACCCTAATCCCTCGGGATTATAAAAGGTCATTGTTCAAACATTAACTACTCAATAAATTTGCAAAGAAATTGATTGATGTGTAATTTGAATATTTTTGTTTAATCCACCAACATACTCTTAGTAATCACACCATTCCAATCTATTTAGAGTTAGAAGTTGCTACATTAATTTTGGAGTGGATAAATTTTCAACGTTTAGTTTTTCTTAAATTTGTTTTTAATTGAAATTGGATAATCATATTTTTTTAATTTATTATTGAATTCATAAAAAATACATATTTTAATTGAATAATTGATTCAACAACTTTAGAAACTCATGTTGCAACTAAATTATACAATATATCCATCTCATATTAACAATTTTATCAAACATTGTTTTTTTTTTTTTTTTAATTTCTATCCAAATTTACCCATTTACCCATTGGGTTGGTTGTTTATTATTGTTATAAAACCTACATAGAATTGACATAACATGTCATAAACAAAATAAGAGGAAGCAAAATAAACAGGTATGGTCATGCAAAAATCAATTAAAAAATAAAATAAAAACTACCTTATAAATGCATTTGGATGTTTATGATAATTGAAACTATCTAATTTAAATTTTATATATCGTATCCTAAAGAAAACAAGAGGAAACCAAATAAGTAGCCATTTTCATATCACAATTAATTGAAAAATAAAATAAACTTCACATATAATATATTTCATTGTTTATTATCACAAACACAATTTGTCTATTTAAATGATACTATTTGTTTCAGACTCGTATTCGCGTGACATGGGTCAATTCCAACCACTACCACTATCACCTCCAAGCATGCCCACGTTTTCCCACATGCGACACACAAGGTAAATTGAGGTTTTGAATTGACGACCTCACATAATGAAGTGTCTTAACAGTGCACTCCATCACCAACTAATCTACACCCCAAAGACGTCTAAATGCTACTTTGACACAATATCCCCCCAAAAAAATGAACGAAAAAAACAAAAACAAATAATTAAACATTCTTATATCACAATTAATTTAGAATAAAAATAAAAAGTCGAACACAAACATATTTTCATATTCCAAATAGCCATGAATTGAGCTTTATGTATCATAGAAAATCCGACCTATAAACATCGAAGTGGTAGGTCCGTGTCCATATGTAAGATTTTGAGAAAAAAATATCACTTCAATATTTAGGGTAAGTTTGCTTCCTATAAACTTACCTAATGTTCTTCTATTAGGGGTTAAATTTGATGGGCATCCCTACCAATCAAGCAATTTTTTTATGGTAGCTTTCTTTTTAAAATTGTCTTTTGTATGATTTCCAATTGAATGTATAACTAGTCAATTAAATGGTGTTCACTAGATTAATCAAGTGTGAAGCATACACCAATTTGGGAATCATGTATATCTCTTGGAATCTTACGATTTGGTTTTCTCATTGGCAATGAACCCACAATAGACTAGAACTTGAACCCAAAATTCATCCATTACTAGCATTGCAAACCTATAGCAAGCATTTTGTTTCTTGACATTATTTCCTTATGAATTATTCTCTACAATAAAAAAACATTGTGTATGTAATTAGTGCACAACGTTGTAGATTTCATTAGTAGATTGATTGATTTTAATTGCAAATAACTTAATTTTAATTTGGCAAGTATCCATGTTGATGAATTCTCTGGACTATAGGTCTCTCAATTGTTGATTAAATTCCAATCAAACATATTACTAACAGAGCTTGATTTTCTATAAGTTCTATATCGATATATAACCATAATATTAAGAAGATATTTTCTATAAAATTTTCATGTGTTACATTTCATTTTCGTACACACTATTATAGTGTTACAAAAATATAAAATTATTATGAAATTGCATTTAACATAGCATCATTAAACTACAAAATTTTGTACAAAATATTTGATGTTTCCTACATCATATGGAATACAACACCATTGCAAACGTAAACAAAAAATCAAAATCCTTAAATATTTAAGATTCTTCTTTGCTTAACTTCTCTCTGATTTCATATACCCTATCACATTCTACTGTTGATGAATCAAGCCCTATTACTGACATTTGCATCAAGACATCAAATGCATGGAATGATACTATTTATTCTTCATACGTTCCTGCTTGTGAAAGTTTATGGATGCTTGAATTGGCATGAACAACTAATAGTAGATCAACCAATTTCAATTCCCCATGGTCCCACTACCTTATGTGTTCACAATATATGCATTTCATAACTATTTTTCTTTCATGTTTTGTCTCTCTCAACCACTTATACTCTCATTTTGCATTCCTCATAAAAATCTGATTTTACTTTTAGTGTTCTTGACTTTGGAGTGCTACATTCTCCCCCTTGAAATGCTCAACATATTCTTCATTATACTTCAATATATCTAAGCCTTCATTCAAATAAAAGGTATGCTCCTCTTTGTTTGGTAATGAAACTTGTGATATAGTACACCATCCAAAGAACCTTTTGATAAAAAGGTTGGTTCTTTTTTATTTGAGAGAATTTTTTGTGAAATAACTATATAATAAAAAGTTGAAAGGACTTAAATATTGGATAAAGTTTTTTCAATTTCATATTTTATCTTCATTACAAACCAAACTGACATAAAATCGACAAAGTTGTATGCAATAAACTTAAGGGAAATCAAACCCATAATCAAAATGTTAATGTTAGTACGGTTACAATCAACAATTAGGGATTCAAAATCGTACATTTTCATAAGGAAGGTAGAAAGTTATATGTATGGTTCTCTCTCTCTCTCTCTCTCTCTCTCTCTCTCTCTCTATATATATATATATATATATATATATATATATTAAACAATTTATTTAAAAAAACACTTATTGCAATTGTATTATACTTACATAACTCTTGACACACTTGGATTATGCAATATAATATATAATTTAATAAATAGATTTGATATGTACACATTTTTTAAATAGAAACAATTTTAACTAAATTTTCATTATTAAAATATCTTCTACCTTCTCTTCCATTATTTGGGGTATATCAAAAAGGAAAAATGTGAGTTGCATTACTATGGCAAAGGATAAGTCATGATAAATGCTTTCGTTATTTCGTATTCCAAAAATCTAGTGTCAAATACCAACCACTAGACTTGAAAAATTAAGTAAAAACTTTCATCATGCATCATATTCACACACCCATTGATTAACTTTAAAGTGTCATTTATTCATTATGGGATTGCAATAATAAAGTAATTTCAGATGAAATTTACATCAATGGAACTATATCACATGATGGTTATACATTCTATATTGCACTTCCATCCTACCGTACCATGCTTTTATTATTGACACCAATAATTTGTATCACTTAATCTAAGAAACTAACTATTTAAAATGGAAAACAACTGTAAAATAGTCACAACAAGAAGCCCTTGAAATGTGGCTCATGAGAAACAACAACATAATAGTGAGGTAGAATATGAAATAGCTTTGTATAGACATTATATAATTGCATCAAGATAAAGGTGAAGAAATGTGACTCAATTAGGATGGTAAATATTTTACTTACCACGAGATTGATGTCTAGACGATGTTCTATGCAAGATTACTTGACCAAATATTTTACTATACACATTATTACATCACAACCACGACATATGTACCAAATACAACATATTGTAATGCACAATCAACATGAATATCAGAACAATGGTCAGAATGTACAACATGATGGCTAGATAACCCAATTTGAGGTGAAGGGAATACCTATGAGGGAATGGAGTACATAAATATTGACAATGGAGCCATTGGGAACCTTTCAAACCTTCATTACTATGTCACCATTAACACCAAGTGTATTTTGTAAGGATGGAGGGTATAAAAATTAGATAGAAGACCATGCAAATGAAATGGCCTATAAATATAGAGTGCACCAAAACAAAGTTATTAGTGCAAAAAGACACATATAGTCCAACATGTTTAAAAATCCTAATTGCCTTAATTTTTGTGTGTCAAAAATGATATAGAATAAAGAATATCAATATATAAATGAATTTTTGTGAAGTAATGTTACTATAGAGTGAAAAGTTTAGATATGGAGTCCATTTCAAAGGAGTGCATCATAATGATAGGTGACTACTCTACAAGATATCAAAGTTTCCTTCAATAGCATATGCTAATATTAACATCTACATATTACTTTTTCCTAATTAATTTATTGTTTAATATGACAATTTATAGTTGTAGCCTAAACATTCTAAGAAATAGAAATAATTGTTGAGTTTTTTTTAGCATATTGAATCTATTTTTACATTTAAAAATAAATTTTAAACAAAAAAAAATAATTTCATGTAAATTTATATTACCAAATTCCAAAATAAATTCCAAAATATATATATATAGTAGGACAGTTAAACAACAACGGCAAATTTAATTTATTATTTAATATGTTATTTGAATAAACGTAAACCACGTCAAATCACTATTTGTGACATGGAAGATAATCACTCTACCTATTATTTGTAGAGACCTATCACTCTGACAATGTTGATAGCCGCAAAAACTTATTCGCTTGCATCGTGCCTACCCTTTCCAATATTTGCAAATATTTATATGTCACAGGGCTGAGGGTCGTATAATTATGTCTCCCAAGTTTCAGATCGATTCCAATTCCAAGTTTCAGGTCAACTCCAATTCCACTGCCTGCTACCAATATGGATTCTTCATCAGCTGCCATGGACGCTCTTCTCAAGCAATTTGAAAGACTTCAGAAACCCATTGATCTCGTGCAGACCCTACATGAGAGGCAACTGAAGGAAGTCCCTGCAAGGTACATCCTTCCGTCCGATCAGAGGCCATCCCGTCCTCTTCAAGTCCAGCAGTCTCTTCCAGTCATCGATCTAGCAGGCCTCGAAGACATCGATCAACGCTTCAAGACTGTAAGCCAATTAGCTCAAGCATCCCAGGAATGGGGTTTCTTTCAGGTTTGATTGCGATCGCCGTTTTTGCTTTTCTTTTTCATTTCTGTGTCGATTATCCAACCAACTTCATTATTGTTAACCTTTCTGATTTCATGGGTTTTCAATTGTTTTGAAGATAATAAATCACGGCATACCTTTGTCATTGTTAGAGAGTGTGAAACGGGTTTCACAGGACTTCTTTGATCTTTCTCCTGAAGAGAAACGGGAACAGTGCCCTGTGAGGCCTGGTATAAACATGCTTGAAGGCTATGGCCGATTCTTTGACATCTCTGATGACACGGTTCTGGATTGGGTTGATGCCCTCGTTCATCATATTTCTCCACAGTGGGCCAAAAAAGTTGAGCACTGGCCCAAAACACCCTCCACATACAGGTACAACTCTATACACATATACACCGTGTGTGATATTTGAAACCTTGATAATGAGGCTTCATCCATTCTGATCCATTATTGTATGCATATGAAGAGAAACATATGAAAAATATGGGGAAGAGATAATGGAGCTTACAGAGAAGTTGCTGGGTCTTCTTTCGGAGGGTTTAGGGCTGGACCCAAATTATATCCAAACCCTCATCAAGGAACCCCTAGTCCAACTCAGAATCAATTATTACTTTCCTTGCCCTCAGCCAGATCTGGTGAATGGGCTTAGACCCCATTCAGATGGAGATATACTGACTATTCTGCTCGATGATGGGGTGGAGGGGCTCCAGGTTCGAAAAGACGAGCAATGGTTTACTGTGGCCCCTGTTCCTAGAGCTCTTATTATCAACATAGGGGATTTGTTACAGGTCAGTGACATTCTTTGAGCTACTTCCTGCATTTCAATTGTTTTTCTGATTTGGAGTAGGTACTTAGGTTAAACCCTGGCATAGTGTTTATAAAATGATAGAAAGATTATGTAATAGCAGATAGTAAGCAATGGGAAATACAAGAGTGCCGAGCACCGGGTAGTGGCAAATACTACTGAGAATCGCATGTCAATCGTCATATTTTTTATGCCAGAGTCTGATGTGTTGATTGGTCCTGCTCCTGAATTGATCGATGAAGCTCATCCTAGCCTGTACAAAGCCATTAAAGCTGGGGAGTATGTATCTGTC
Source organism: Picea engelmannii (assembly GCA_009831015.1). NCBI lineage: Eukaryota > Viridiplantae > Streptophyta > Pinopsida > Pinales > Pinaceae > Picea > Picea engelmannii. The sequence goes on along the minus strand of ML782564.1, from coordinate 866,712 downwards.
TATACCAGCCAAGATTTTCAAGGAAAAGGCCCTGTAGATGCTCTACTTACAGACCAGGCAAAGCAAGTCAATGTCTAGTCCTTCAATTGCATTTCTATAAGATGTGTATAGAGATAACAGTTTTTGAGTGTAAAGTCTACTTATCAAATAGTCTGTGTTGAGCATAATCCCTTTGTAAATTATATATGCAAAAATAGATTTACTGGTATATTCAGGTTTGTGTTCTTAGTGAATAGAGATATTTGTCTGGGTTCCAACTTCCATTTTCCTTGGATGTGTCTGGTTATTTAGTTTCTTTTAATAGTAATATATTTTTTATTAGTAATATATTTTAAAATTTAGTAATAATTTAATTAAAATAAATATATAAAATTTATAAAAAATAATGTAGTAATGTTTTTAAATACAATATTTTAAAAATAAAGTTAATTATATTGCTTGGGATGATAATTTATTTAAGTCTTCATTCATATAAAGAGTTTTTAATGGAAATGTATTAACTAATATTAATTCATTTTAACTTTAACTGTATATTTATTTATTTATTTGTTTTTTTTACACCAACAAGTGTATGTATGTGCATAACTAAAGACCGCTTCCACCCTGGGTTGTTGTGAGAGTACCTCACCTCTCACAAGGCATCACTAGATGAAGGGAAAACAGAATGTGGGTTGCCATGGCCGTATGGGTACTAATTTGTTTTACAACAGATTAAATGATTAGATAGTTTTATTAGCCATTATGATCAAAATAAAGATTACTTTTTCCCAGTGTTAATTAATCTAAGATAAACATCATGATAAAATTTAGCTATTTTACAGTTCACTCAGTAAAATTAACCTACACATTTTTAATAATAATAATAATAATAATGTCTTAAAAATAATTTAAAAAAAAATAGATTACTTTATTTCAAATAATCAATAATAAAAAAAGTTGAGCCTCTCATTGACCGAAAAGTTGTGCCTACTTATACTTCTTTTGTTGTAGCCACTTACAATATCCATCCTATCTAACAACCTCTAAAACTTTTATTGCAACCAAATAATGTAATATATGCAATCCATATTACCAATTTCATTGAAGTCATTTTGGTACTTCAATTTCTTTCCAAAATTGCCCATTTCACATTTTATTATTTTATTTTAACGATGAAAAATGTTAGACTTTTATATGCTATTAAAATCACATTAAAAAAGATTTTAAAATTCAGAGAAATTATTTTAAAACTTATAAATAGCATTTTCAAATTAGAATCAAGTAAAAGCTAACATATAATATTGTTGTTTTCATATTTTTGTGATGAGAGATTTCATAACTAAGTTTTTCCGGGTTTTTCATAGTGGAAGTCATAATTAGATCAATGTTTTGAATCTTAACATGGATCGTCAAGGATAAGGTTGTTGAAGCACTCGGTAGAAGAATCCATGTAATGCATGTTGTTAGCACCTAAGGTTTTGCAGAAGTTGCATATGCACCACAAGTTAGCATTGTATGCGCCCCCAAGAAGATACACTATGCAGTGCCAAGGTTTAGCATTTGTGTCAGCCAAGGTGTTATGACACACACTAATGCATTTTGTACTGCGCGAAGGGACTTAAAGAGATCGCATGCAGGCCAGATCCATGAATATCTTCTATATTCTTTGTAACTATTTTTGTTTCAATATGATTGGTCATGGCCGAGGTTGTGGATGAGATGACAAGTTAGTTATGATAACCACGTTCTGTGGAAGATATGGGGCGATGCATGTGGATATGTAATGTGTTGGATTTTTGGTCACTAGAGTAGTAAGTGCAAGTAAAGAGTTAGGAAGCTACAATTGAGTTAGAGCTCAAAGTTCAGTCTTCTATCAATTTTTTTATGTTCAAAGATAGTGTGTGTTAATGAGAAGAAGATGTTAGCGCATAGGACGTCTCTATTCTGATTACCATTTATGTTTCCTGCGTAGGCTTCAACCTCTATTTTATGATAATGTATTCACCTGCCTTTGATCTTAATGAATGGAATATGAAACACAATTATTTCTATATGTTAATGAGTTATAGCTCGAGTACTGTATGACTTTTTATATTATGATGCACAACAATCTTATGGTTGTTGATGTATAAATCTCCCCTACGGATAAGTAATACCTCCCTTGGATCTACCCTTGATTCAAGACAAACAACATCATTACACAATTTCTCTAGATCTACTAGATTCATTCCTATTTAAGCACGAAGATAGAATGGCATACCTGATCCGTGTCTCTGGGGTAGAGATATGAATGGATTGAATGTCGAGAGAGGAGGATCTTAGACGTGCCCATATTGCATGAAAAGATGCATGGACAAAAAAAAATGTAAATGAAGTACTTGAGAGGTAAAGCACAAAGATGAGTCTCACCTCTAAAACTAATCACTAGTGGATCATTAAGAGCTAATTAATCTCACAATGAACAATAGAAAATATGAGAGAAGTCAAAATGAGTAACTTGATATTATTAGAAGGCTTGCTAGGCTTTTATATAGGATTACAAAATGGTCCATTAGACAAAGTAAACAATTATTCATTAAATGAGTCTTTATTATTAGTATAATAGATCCAACTACCCGACTAACTAAGTAGTGGAAAATAAAACCCGATACAATAATGGAAAGAACTCATTAAATGAGTCTCTATTATTACCTGTTAGCCCAATTAATTAATGAGGAAGTTCACACCTCCTTGATTTACATGGACAATATATTAGTTTTATAGCTTTATGACTTTTGTATCTGAATTTAGATTATACACCCCATAGAAAATGATGGTCCCCATCATTTCACTCATGCTAAAAAAATAAACCTCATTATCGTACCACTATGATTACAATGTGAAAATACCCAATGAAGAGAATGGTTTTGTGTGGTTGACCCATAACCGAGGGTTTGTGGTTGACCGATAACCTAGTTGAAAATTACATTGTACATGGGTAGAAAAATAAATAAATTTTAATAAAATCCCAAAATTTTAAAAATAATATGGAAAAATCGTGACTTTGGGGGCTGTGAACATCCTTCTGAAAATATATTCATAACTTCTGCTACAAGTGATGAAATCTAATTCCATCGAAGAACTATTTGAGCTACTGAAGATATATTTTCATCGGTATATGGAACTTGTTTTAAGGTGGCCCATGGAGTGAGAAAACCAGACCAAATTTGAACGACACGTGGCCATGCTGGTTACAGACATGTGCTGCTTCAAACAAAGATATCTCATAAGACAAACAACGAAATGAAATTTCGAGAAATATGCATTTGAGATCTTGAAGAGATATTTCCATCCATATGTGGAACTCCATTTGTAGTTTTATAAGCAGGGAGAAAAAGACCTTTGAATATGGTCGTATGCGCAGCCTCCTTGGGTCAAATACATGTTGAGTTTCAATCGATGATATCTCTCAAACCATGAAGAAAAATGAGATTCGGTGAAATACCTATTTGAGTTCTTGAAGAGATATTTCCATCCATATGTGGAAATCATTCTTTAGTTTCTTGAGAAGGGAAAAAATTCTGTTGAAGATGGTGGTATGCATGGCCTCCTTAGGTTAAATACATGATGAGATTCAATCGATGAAATATCTCAAACCAAGAAGCCAAATGAGATTCCACGAAATACCCATTTGAGTTATTGAAGAGATATTTCCAATGAGATATGGTAGAGCCTCTGAAATTCCGTGTAGAGGTCGCAACAACTCTTTAAAATTGGATGAGTGTAGAGGGCCACAAAATATGCCAAGGGTTTATAGAGTAGCATCGGTTGTTGTAGAGGTTGTGGAACCTTAGTGGGAAACATGGAAACCCTGCAAATTTGTTGAAAATTTTGCAGACTAGTGTATGCAGTGGATCCATGTATGGATGTAGTGAATCCATGTATGGTTCTCCTTGTAATGGTGAACGAAGATCCAAGGGAAAAAAAAAACTGTAGTGCATGTGGACCAGCTGTGATGCTTACAGTGTATGGCCCGACAAATGGATCACAATAATACCAAAATGAGGTTGGTGATTGTTGCATATGTTTGAACCCGCAACATGCTTCAAACTCTTTCCCTGACGGAGAGCATACATGCTCTGATACCACTGATCCAGATCTGGGGGGATGAGATCTAGATGGCTTGAATGCCGAGAGAGGAGGATCTTAGACATGTCAATATTGCATGAAAATAAGAAAAATCACTAGTAAATCACTCAGAGCTAATTACTCTCACAATGAACAATAGAAAATATGAGAGAAGCCAAAATGAGTAACTTGATATTATGAGAATGTTTGTTAGGCCTTTATATAACATTACAAAATGGTCCATTGGACAAAGTAAAAAAGGACTCATTAAATGAGTCTCTATTATTAGTATAATAGATATAACTACCCAACTAACTAATTAGTCGAAAATAAAACCCGATTCAATATTGGAAAGAGATCATTAAATGAGTCTCCATTATTATAATAATAGATCTAACTACCTAGCTAACTAAGTAGTGGAAAATAAAACCTAATACAATAATGAAGCGGTGAGACTCTCTTTGACCCATACGAACAACCTGCTAGCCCAATTAATTAATGAGGAAATGGGAATATCCTTGATCCACATAGACAATCTATTATCTTTATAGCTTTAAGATTTTTGCATCCGAATTTAGACCATATACCCCCTAAAATTCAGATCAATACCTTTGCATTGGCAACTGTTCTTACGTATATTGGTTGTCACATCTTTGAAGATCAAATTCCAACTCCTACAACCTCCTTCTTGTACACAAGTGACAACAAATAAAAATCCTCAAACCTTCTTAAGCTTTAAGAAATCTCACATCTAACCTAGATCTAATCTTATCTACTCCACACAAGATTAGATCTAACACAAGAAAGTATTTATCACCAAATACATAATCATTTGAAGGGGAAAACCACATAGATCTATATACAAATCAAATCAAGAGTGAATACATCAACATATCATACCTTGAGTCATGATGCATTCCTCCTAAGCTCCTTTCTTTCACTCCTTAGCCCTCACACATGCAAGGCTAACCTGAGATGATGACTAATTTATTGTGAAAGAGCTCCTCTAAAATTCCTGCAACATGCACCTATAAATGATTCTTCCTCCTCTTGCCCATGGAATTCCTTCCTTACATAGAATGATGGAGAAGGCTAGGCAAGGCTTCCATATAGGTAGAACTTAGTGAAATCGACTAGATTGAGAGTTCCCAATCTCATATAACAAGAGAAAAAACTCACACAACGTTGATTTCCTTGTGAATCACCCATTTTAGAAGGCACTGAGCAGTCGTAGGTTGGAAGTAGTGCAGTTAGTGACCAATAATGTGTTATATTTGGGTTCAATGATGATTGGTCATTCTTTCTTAAACAATTGGGGCATGATCATCTGTTGATGGGTCAAAATGGTCTGTTAAGTAGATGAGGGAAAATGCCCGATGGAAGGTCCCAATTAGACTTACTCTCGTTTGGTGTAGCGTTTCCCGCGAGTTTATGGGCCTGATTGCCGCTCGGAATTAAAATAGGAAAAAGGGGAAAGACAACATACTTCCCCCCAAAGAATTATAATTAATCTTAAGGCTAATCTAAGGAAAAACTAACTAATCTAATCTAACTAATTCTAACTTATCCTGGGAGAAAAACTAATAGAAATGAGTACAATGAAAGATAATATCTAGAAAATAGAATTATTTCATGACAACTCATACATGTTAGCACAATAATATTACGGAAAACGTCTCAAATAGTTGAAGAAGGAAACTATAAGATTACTCCTGCATTTAGAAGAAATCACAACAATATAATGAATCTAGATACTAAGCACATAAATAGTTCACATGATCAATACCCAGAAAACGTAAACCACAAATACAAGCCTAGAATAGTCTCTCACGCATTTGAAAACAATTATGACTTTAGGAATTTTTTATTCTCTTCATTACTCATAAATAATAGTATGATATTTTGTTACAAAGAGAAAAAGTCTCTTTATATTCAACTAGCCCTCTTTTATAAAACAAGAAAGAGACTCTTCAATTCTCATGACCATTTGTTTCGTTTTCCCCTAATTTTTTCTTTATATTTCAAATTTCTCTGGCACTTCGAAAATGTAGATGTGAGAGTTACAAATGAGAGCTGAAGAGACTTGTGGATGGTTACATTCTCCCTATGGAAGTTTACAAGTGATATCTATTTAAATTTATTATTCACTATGTCTGTTGGGTTGTTTTCTAAATTTCTTGTGTCATTTTGGGAGTTTTTGGCTATGGTCCGTTGAATGAAATCATTTTGGATTATTCTCCTCTATCTCAACTTTCCATAGAGATATTGCTTTCTCGATTTTGTTTCATGTATCTTTAGATATAGTTATTTGAAGTCTACATAGTGAGTTCATCAGAATTTGGGTTCCTTCTGTGTTTTTAATTTTCAGGCATTTTCCCCTCAGTATTAGCCAACACTTGTTATCCAAACCCATTATTCTCTCCATCTTTCCATCGATCCCTCTTGGTCCTTATTTAATTACTCGTAGTTCCATATACGACTGTTTGAAGTTGGCACATCCATTTTAGCCTCTGAATTTGTGGTCTGTAGTTTTATGCGTTTTATGTCATCCTATGTCAATTTTCTGTTGGAAATACTAAAACAACTGAGAGGGGGGGGGGTGAATCAGTTGTTTATGAGCTTAAACAATTTTACACCTTTTAAATATTATTAATCTTCCTTTAAGTGATCATCAACAACACACAGCATATGGACAGTAAAAGTAAAGACCATCAGTCACACATAAAGTACACACAGAGACAAATTTTCACGAGGAAACCCATAAAGGGAGAAAACCTCTTCTTCTTCGAAATGATAGGCAGTCTTTTTCAGTTCTGTACACCATTTACAATTGAGCACCAACTCAATGTGAGGTTACTACCTCCGTTTTACAAGCTGCAACTTGTTTGAGAGCACCAACTCTCTGGTTTCTCTAGCACCCACTAGAAGGAAGCACCAACTCCCTGAATATTCCAGCACCAACTGGATGGAAGCACCAACTTCCTGAATGTTCCAGCACCAACTTC
>ML782564.1:813811-859559 GCA_009831015.1 Picea engelmannii | reverse complement strand
TTTACAAGCTGCAACTTGTTTGAGAGCACCAACTCTCTGGTTTCTCTAGCACCCACTAGAAGGAAGCACCAACTCCCTGAATATTCCAGCACCAACTGGATGGAAGCACCAACTTCCTGAATGTTCCAGCACCAACTTCCAGTGACACAGGCTCCAACCTGTATAACAGAGAACACTTGTTCTCCCTAGCACCACCTTGCCACCCTTGTTTCTCTGGCTGCAACCAGATGGAAGCAACAACTTCCTGTGTTCAAGCTCCCACTTGAACCTCTGAGGACAACCATCCTCCCGAGCACCTCCCAACCTCCCTAGAATATCAAAGTCATGAATACACAGACAATTTCCCAGATAAATCAATTCTTACCTTCCTTTCTCTGTTCTGTAAGTCTGATCTGTTCTGCTATTCTGCTTTGTGTTTTCTCTTCCTCTGCTATTCTGCTCTGCATTCCATTTCACTCTGCAATCTGCTTCCTTTCCTACCACACATCCTCTTGTGTATTTTTCCTTACTGTTTCACTCATTTCCTCACCAGAACAGCCAACTTAACACAGTCTGTTTCGTCTTCATTTATACACACGGGCACAACGTTTCAACTTCCTAACTCCTTGGGAAAAATGATGACAACTGTCCAGCCAACCGAAACGCCAACTGATCGACAACTAATTTGTAATCATGAGTTCGTTTTACTAACGGATTTGTAACTGGAAGAGTTAAATGTGTGTGGAAGAACAATAACCCTCCGATCACATTCAAACCTTATCCGCACCGTTGGATAATCTTCATTATTCTTGCCTTTTAAATCGGGTTTCGGCATTCCTTATGATGTTGAGCCAAAGCGGCTCTTTAGATTCCTCCAATGGAATCCCTCTACAAATGCCCGATTCACAGGTCCTTTTGCTCACCTTGTCACGGTCTCTGCACCTAACTATCGTTATCCCCGACTCTCTATCAGGGTTCGGGGTTTCGCACTTCCTGATGTCGAGATTTTCTCACCTCTCCAATCCCCGATTACCGATACACCCCTTTCCACGCGCTAGCCTTGCTGGCTATAGGCCTTGGCCCATATGACCGTCAACACATGACCTCAGTCAAACCTCTCATCGAGGTTTCAGCATTTTCGATATCACCATGCACATGCCTACGGGATTCCCGATCCTCCGATCCCCGATGTGTCCCTTCACACGCTGGCCCTCCCGACTCATCTCCCGCTCATATGACCAACTACCGTGACCACAACCTTATCCCTTCGGGGCTACGGGGTTCGCGAATTCAAGATGCACGAACTCCTTGCTCTTGGGATCTCCGATATCCCGATATCCGATGTGAGATGCCACCTGTCTTCCCACGCCGACTCCTCTTGGATCCTTGACCCGCGTCCTATCTGAGATCGACGGCTGTGGTCTCTTATTCGTAGTTCGGGGTTCAGCAGGCCTCGCACTCTTAGTCTCAAGACTCCCAATATGCCGACGATGCTTGATCCTTTGCCACCTGTCCTTGCAGATGGACGGTTCTGATTAGATCGGGTTATTACTCATCGCGATTTCGACATTTCTAATGTTGAAAGTCCTTGTCACTTCTAAATCGCGATCCCTGAAACTCCGATACGGAGAAAATCAACGGTCCAGATCACTGCTTGATTTAATGACTGCGATTAAATCATGAAATCGCATATCGCGATTTCGGGGTTCTTGTTCTCAAGTGAATTGGACATTTCAAAGTCCCGATCCCTGATTCTCCGATGAAGCCTCCTGTCGAGCTTCTCCCAGTGGCGCTTGATCGTTTCCATGCGTCCACACGAATGGATGGTCCAGATCCCGTCGAGATTTCGCGACTGTTGCTGTCCCAATGCACACGACCTCGAGAACTCCAATTTCCCGATGGTCGATATCCCGATGCCTGTCGGGACTTCTTTCCTCTTGTTCATGGGGACTTATCCTCCATGCAACTTCTACAGATCCGATGACTGTCGGCGACCCTGCACCAAATCTAACGACTCTCGCTGCGTTCGATCATTCACCTCTCTGAACTTGTCTTCTGTTTGCCTGTCATCTTCACTGTTGCCATCAATAACAAGCATTCATTGTCTGTTCACTTAATTTGCCAACATTTTCTAGTCTAAATAACTATACCATTGCATTCCAATGTCCAATACCTTTTTAACAAGGTATCACAGACCTCATTCTAACACTTGTAGCAAAAGTTATGGTCATTTGAAAATAGTCATTCAGCAACTGTTGATTTAGTTTGCACGTGAATCTGGAGCATTTATCTTTATTTTGCAAAAAATATCCCACACACATGAGAGAGTTAAACACTTAGTTGTTTAAAGGGTTCATCTCTTAATGATAGTGTGAATCAGAGGCCATATGGCATGGTACCCATGTCTTGTAGCATGATTATCTCTAATTTTCCTTTTTTTGAAATTAGGAAAATAATGAAAAATGAAATATAATACAACATAAAATGAAAAATAGAAAAAATATTATTTACAAATGTAAAACGAAATTTACCCCCAATTAATCAACAATAATATTTATAAAAATTATCCTACTCCCTACTAGATTTGAACCTGTGACCTTCGAGGATGAAACACACGTCTTTAACCATTAGGCCAATTCATGTCCCTTATTTATTTATTCTACGAAAAAAACTAGTTAATCTATGAAAATTAAAAAAAATGAAATTAAATAAAAAATAAAACTAATATTAAATAAAATAAAATAAATAAATAAAATATAAAACAAAAAACAAAAATAAATTCAAAACATAATAAATTCAGAAAACAAAACAAAAAATAAAAAACAAAAAATAGTATATATATATATATATATACACACACACACACACAACCCGTCCATGTCATCTGATTTCCCGTGAGCTCAACTCACACTTCATTCCCCCTACACCCGACAATATGATATCGTCGACGATCCACTCATGTTCCTAACTCTCGACAAGGTATCGTCGATCATTTCAAACCCCTAAGTCCAGACAACCACTCCAACTACACTCCTCGACGATGTGAATAATGTAAATGTGTTGAACCTGCATAGAATACATCTAGCTAGAAAATACTACACATTTGTAGAGAGAAATTGAGAAAGAGGAAGGAGAGAAAGAATGGAAGAATTCTCATTAACCGTAATGAATAATGAATAATTCACACATAATATACTTTGTATAACTCAATGAATGCGCACTGGAGGAGAACCAATGCATCATAGTGGTGGTCTAGAGTGATATGGACACACACCAATAGTTACGGGAGTGAATTGTCTCCTAGTCTAGTCTCTCAGGTAGTTATGGGAGTGAACTGCCACCTAGCTAAGTTAACTAGTCAACTAGTCTTCAGTTAATTGATTGAACATAGAGTAGTGAGGAGTAGATAAGGTAATCAAGGGTAATGCGCTAGTATTGTGATGATCCCAAGGAAAGTGTGCATTATCATGGTGATGATCCCAATGTTGCATGGTGACAAAACCAATGCAGCATGTAAACTCAATTCAACTAGTCAAACTGAAGTGTCAACTGAACGAGAATATTCTCAAGGTGGAATATTCTCCCCTAAAATATAGGAGACTGTATAATGACTAGTTATGACTAATAAACAAGTAAAAACCTTAGGAAAAATAAATCCTATGTGTGTGTGAAGTAACTCCAACACCTCCCATGAATATCACTATGGTGAAAATAAAGTATGGGTCTCGACAACAAGACCATGTTAGGTACCCAAATACAAAAGATACACTGAAGTAAAGTGAGGAAAGAGGGAAAACCTCATGGGAAAATCCCCCCCTCAAGGTACAATGTATGTAAAAGGAAGAACTACAGTTGCTAGGAAATTGTGTCCTTCACTCCAAGACGACTTCATAGAGAATGGAACTTCTTCTCGGTGAAGGTCATGGTGAATATGTCTGTTCTCTGTTCTGCTGAAGGACATAAGTATAGATCGATGATCCCATCGTGTAATAAGTCCCGGATGTAGTGCATGTGGATCTCGATGTGATTCGTCTGCTGCCACCCAACTAGATCTCTGTTGAACTTCAGAGTGCTTTGGTTGTCACACCAAATGATAATCGACCGATGAAACTGAATGCCCAACTCACTGAGAAAATGTTGTAGCCACATAGCCTGAACGGTTATGTTAACTACCCCTCTATATTCTACCTCAGCTGAAGATAAAGCAATGTCAGCTTGCTTCTTGCTCGACCAACAGATAGGCTCAGAACCAAGACTGAGTGAGTAACCATATGTGGACTTGCGATCGGTGCTATTTCCGGCCCAGTCAGAATCAGTAAACCTGATGAGATCTAATGTAAAGTCCGTTGAATAATGAATCCCAAAGGTGATGGCGCCCTATAAGTATCGAAGGATACACTTTGCAGCCTTCCAATGTGGCTCCTGCATGAACTTGGAAACTGTGCCAACTGCATAGGAGAGGTATAGTCTGGAGTGTGTGAGATACAAAAAGATCCCCACTAGTTGTATGTATAGTGTGTTGTCAACCAGTGGAGTCTCCATGCCATCCTCAAGTTTGAATCCTAATAGGAAATGAGTCGGAGAAGACTTTCAGTCTGTCATGTGAAATCTCTCAAGGAGATCTTGTACATATTTGGCCTGAGACAGTTTGATGCCTGATACATCCTGACTGGTCTCGAGTCCAAGGAAGAAGTGTAGCGGACCCATGTCCATCATCAAAAACCTGTCATGTAGAATCCTCTTGACTGCAACAATCGCTTAAGTCGAGCAACTGGTGATCAACAAATCATCAACATACAGAACTAAGAGTAGAAGTGAATCAACCATCTTGATCATGTAGACATTCGGGTCTAATTTACAATGTACAAAGTTCTGTGACAATAGGTAGGAGTCCATCTTGGCATACAATGACCTGGGAGCCTGCTTGAGGCCATAATGGGACTTCTTCAGTTGACAAATCAAAGATGAGTCCTGCATAAATACCTGGGGCTGCTCCATGTAGATCTCCTCAGAGATATCACCGTGAAGAAATGAATTCTTCACGTCCATCTGATGGACTTCCCATCATTTGGTTGCCGCAATGGAAAGTGTCAATCGTATGGAATCCATCTTCACTACTGGAAAGAAGGTCTCATCATAGTCAATACTATGAACCTACTGAAATCCTTTGGAAACAAACCTGACTTTGAATCTGCTAATCTGTACATCTACTACACTCTTGGTCTTGTAGACCCAATCGCATCTGACAAGTTTCTTTCTAGAAGGAAGGGGAACTAGATCCCAAGTCTGGTTCTCGAGGAGGGAGTTGTAGTCCTCCTGCATGGTAGATTCCCAAAAGGGATTTCCAGTAGACTCGCCATAAGACTATGGATTTGAAGACTAAACCAAGAAAATATGCCTGGAGGGAAATGGTTTAGTGGAAGTGAGTGCAACAGAAGGCTCCTAGAAATCAGATCGAGTCCTAGTATCGACTGAATCACCAACAATATCCCCTGCATCCTAAAGAGTAGTATGTGACCACTTGGGCCTCTGCTCTGGCTCTGCAACTACATTTGGATACTCTTACTCTGTATGTAACTGTATTGACTATGAATATGAATCATCTGAGTCCTCTAAATCAAAATTCTCATATGAGGAAGAGTCGACATGTGCATGATCATCATCTCAAATAGGTGGAAGAATGAAGGTGTCTGCATACGGCTCCTGAGGTACATACAAGACACTTTCTTCGAATTGGACACTTCGCTCAATGATGAGCTGGTTCGAAGAAAGATCAATAAGCCTATATGCATTCACACCATCGAAGTATCCAACAAAAATACACTCGGTGCTCTTTGGATCAAGTGACTTCCTCTTTTCAGAGGGAATTCGGGCCCATGCATGTGAACCGAAAATGCAAAAGTGGGTCATTTCCGGTTTGAGGCCACTCCAAGCCTCGTAAGGGGTATTATCCTTGACATATCTATGGGGAGATTTGTTTTGGATGTATGTTGCAAAATTAAGTGCTTCGGCCCATAGTCTCTGTGGTAGTGACTTTGTTTGCAGCATGATAGATGCCATCTCCTTTAGAGATCTATTTTTTCACCCAACAACTCCATTTTGTTGCGGAGTATAGGGAACTATATGATGCAACTGAATCCTTGCCTCATGGAAAATATTATGGATCTCATGATGTACATATTCTCCCTTATTATCAGTTCAGAGGAATTTTATCTTGTTTCCAGACTGTGTCTCAACCAGGGTGTTTTTCGAGAACACTTCCCTCACATACTCCCTTGAAGAAATGGATGTCTGGTAGACCATCAAAAAATATTTTCTTGTTAAGTTGTTGCATGTATTTGAAATTCAAATGTCCAAACCTTTCATGCCATATCCTACTACTTTCATCAGCATGAGTAAGTAGTAAAGCATAATCATGTTCAATGAATTCAAAAAAGGTATACAATCTAAACTGATGATTTACCTCACCGGTAGAAGCCTTGGAGTTGGTTTGCATGTCATAGATGTCCAAGGCATTTGGTGTGAATATTAATTTCTTTCCGATGCCAAAATTCGCCATCTGATACACGGAGAGAAGGTTGACGGAAAGTTTGGGAACGTGCAACACATTCTCAAAGCTTCCGTTGGTGAGTTCAATCCTTCCTTTGTCGGTGACTTCGAAAAAAAAAATTGTCCCCCATAAGAATAAGAGGACCTTTGCATTCATCCAATGAATAATAGACTGCTTTTGAGGCAACCATGTGATGTGATGCTCTTGAATCTATGATCCAAACATTGTGAGAGGAGTTGATGGTAATCAAGGCATGGCTAGAATTGTCTTTCTTGGGATTCATATCTTCTGGCTTCTTCTTTTTGGAAACCTTAGGGATGCGATCTCTAAGGTTGTTTTGCTGAAGTATTTGAGATATTAGATCTATTTTTTTTTGCATGCATGCGGATTCTGGATGGAATCCTTTCTGACAGTACATGCATTTCTCCCCTTTTCTTCCATTTCCCCCTTTGGATCTGGAGGCATCGCTGAAGGGTTTTGTGTACCCTTCCTTCTTCATATGTGCATGAGCTTTCCTTTTATCTTTATCTTTATATTTCTGATATTTATGGCTGCCATCTTGCACAGTAAGTGCATGCGCCTTTGGGCCTTTCTTTTGCCCATGTTGATGAGCTTGGTTTTCTCTTGTGTCAGGGATTCAATAAAGTCTTCAAGAGAAGGCATATTCTAGGTGGCTCTAGAGGTGAATCTAACAGAATGGAATGTGGATATGAATACAGAGAACTCAGGACCAAGTTTGGAGAGAATGGTGAGAACCATTTGTTTCTCCTCCTTAGATTTATCAACCCCGCAAGCTTTGAGTTGTTACAGTAAATCCTTGAGTTTTGTAAAGAAATAATGGATATTGTCAAAGATTTTTGGATCCAATGTGAGCAGTTCCACCTCCAGCTTGTGTCTCCTCATCTTATCCATTTTTCTAAACAAACCTTCCAAGGTGGTCCAGGCTTCATTTGGAGTTTTACAGGAAGATATGTGAAAAATGAGATCGGGAGAAATAAGACTACAAATCGTTTTGAGTGCTTTGTCCATCTGATTCAAGTACTTGGATTTTTCTATGGATGATGTTGATTCTGTATCTGTATTCAAGGTTAAACTGTACAATCCTCTGGTTCAGAGATAAATCATTATTCTCTCCTTCCATGCAAAGTAGTTGTAAGGTGTAAGAATGAATTCTTTTTGGAAATCCATCTTTCCGATGTCTTCAATCTTGTGTACCTGCAAAACATTTTGGTGTAGCTTTTTCTTAACAGTCTGTCGGCTCTAATACCATGTAAATGTGTTGAACCTACACAAAATATATCTATCTAGAAAATGCTACACACATTTTCTGAGATAAATTGAGAAAGAAGAAGGAGAGAAATAATGGAAGAATTCTCAATAATCGTAATGAATAATGAATAATTTACACATGATATACTCTGTATAACTCAATGAATGTGCAATGGAGGAGAACCAATGTGCCATAGTGGTGTCCTAGAGTGATATGGATACACACCAACAGTTACAAGAGTGAAATACCACATAGTCTAGTCTCTCCGGGAGTTATGGGAGTGAACTGTCACCTAGTTGAGTTAACTAGTCAACTAGTCTTCAGTTAACTGACTGAACATAGAGTAGTGAGGAGTAGATCAGGGAATCGAGGGTAATTCTCCAGTCTGGTGATGATCCCAAGGAAAGTGCACATTATCATGGTGATAATCCCAATGTTGCATGGTGACAAAACCAATGCAGCATCTAAACTCAACTCAACTAGTCAAACTGAAGTGTCAACTGAAATAGAATATTCTCAAGGTGGAATATTCTCCCCTAAAATATAGGAGATTGGATAATGACTAATTATGACTAATAAACAAGGAAAAACCTTAGGAAAAATAAATACAAGGTGTGTGTGAAGTAACTCCAACACATAAAACTTGAATGCACGTTTTTTAAAGTAATGCTATTAAAATATTATTATGCAGCATGTCGTCGTCAGGATTTTGTTGGTGGGTAATTGGATAAGGTAGGTCTCGTGAAAATCCCGACGACAATCACCTTACATAGTCCTTCCCATAAATAATATTTTCATATTTTCCCTTTCTGACATATATATTACATTAAATTTCCAACACATTAAATAAATAAGTTATAATATAATATAATTAAAATTATATCATATCACTTTAATGTTTCAAAGTCTTTGTGAGGGGAGTTTCAAATATAAGTTGAAATGTTTTCCAGAAATCCCTATAATATAGGAAATTCCTATTTTTTAGGAAATTGATAGAAAATAGGAAATCTCTATATTATAGGGATGCCTAGAAAATAGGACCCGAGGAGAGGTGAGTAAAAAGGGAAAAAGTAAAAAGATAAAAATTATGTACACATTTGTAAATTTGAGTTTAAAAAAAATTAAAAAAAGAGAAACAAAAATGAAGAATACTAAGATTTAAAATGAAAAATGAATATATGTACAAAATCATATTACATCATAGGTCTTAGTTATACAATGCGTTTATTTAGTGTGAATTATTTCATCCGTGTAAAAAGAAATTAAATAATTTACAAAAAAAAATTAAAAGATTAATTAAAATGAAATAAAATAATATACATGAAACAAAACAAAACAAAATAAAAATAAAAAGAATAAAATAAATGTACATGTTCATCAAAATCAAATATTTACAAAACAAAGATAAATAAATAGAATAAAATGATATATTATAATTACCAAATGAGGAAATTTAGAGGTATTTCGACAAGTCAAGGTTCCACGTCCCATATATTCCACTATTTCGGGTTACTAGGATGTCAGCATGGTAGTTAGTGTGTTCTGGGATAGGGTAACATGTGGCAGCTTATGATTGTGTGGAATCTGAGATAGGTTGGTGTTGAGTACGAGGTGTGGGTTAATTGTCAACTAGCTCTAAGACATCGATAAGATCATGGTCTTCGATATCCAACTCTCGAGGGTCGTTGGATTTGATGAAGGAGGGGGTCGTCATTGGGGATGGAGCAGAGTGTGAAGGCCAGGATCAATAGAGTCCTGATGATGATGAAGTGGAGGGCATCATCATAGGCGAATTGGTTGGGAAAGAGAGAAGTGTATTGTGGGGAAAAGAGACGACGAAGAGGAAGGTGGTGGGTACCATATCAAAGACGTCAATGCCACGTTGGATGGAAAATGAGAGAGGGAGCCACATGGATTTCATGTGTTAGGGAGGTGAACAAGGTGGGATTCATCTTAGGAAATTTTGGGAGACCATAACTTTTGACCCTAAACTCGGATTTAATTATGGTTATAGATATTGGAAATCTCTTGACGAGCGGAATCCAAATATGAGGTTTAGTTAGAGAAAATAATAAAAGAAAAGAGAGGGAAAACTCAATAAATAAAGGTAAGGATGAAAGAGGGAGAAGATCAAGGGATTTCCCACATGCATCTTAAGGCTGGAGTAATCATGAAGAAATGATACTATGTTAACATGTTCCTGCAACCACAAAAATAGATAAAATCATTTATGTGATTAAAAAGACATTCATTGATACATGAGAAAAAATATATTTCCTTTCCTTTAAGAAAACTTATGAACAAGTACTAAAAGTGAAAAAAATGAGGGGGAGAGGTTTTTTCAAAGGAAATAATCCATGATCTGGATTAAATAACTATCATGACAGTGCCATGCACCTAATATCCAAAACACAGAAAGGATTAGTGACCTCGTGATTCAAGGTAAAAGTTGTCCAATATATGAGAGTGTAAAGATGAAGATGTTAGGCACCACATGCTAGCACGAATATGTAGACTTTGAAGAAGTAACTAAAAAAATATATTAATAACTAGTATCAATCTCATTCAAGACAAGAACTAGATCATCGAACCATACAACCACATAAGAGTCACGAAGACATATGAAATCATAAGATCAAAGGAGGAACTCAACCACTTTCAAAGACAATCATCAATCAAGATCAAACCCCCAAACTCCCTCGAGGTAGGAAAATAAATAGCATTAGGCTCAATTGGTAGAGGATTATAATTTTAGTAGTGGGGGCCTTTGCTTTAGCTTGTAAAAGAAAAAGTAAAGGGGGGTTTTTGTGTCCACAACACCATCCTAAAAATAAGGGAAATCTAGGGTAGAAGAGGGTGTCTCAACATAGTGCATAAATGGGTTCTCCATGAGTCCCTAGGGTGGAAAATAAGGTTGTAACAAATGCCCCCCTAAAGTGTGAGGTTAGAAGAGGAACTGATAGTCAAAACATATTATGATTATTTTCACCAATGTGAGGCAGCGTAAGGAGGGAGATAAGAGATCAAGAAGCCAAGGAGTACATGTAATTAAACATCAAGTATATATAAATCATCTTCAAGGTAGGCATATTCATCCTTCCAAGAGAGGCAAAACATGTCCATCAATAAAATACACTATAGATATATGAAGTGAAATGCAATACCATGGCCACGAAAAAGTACACATTGGATCCATGTCAACAAATAGATCATAGACAAAAGAAAATAAAATGTGGATCTATGTCATAGTATATATCAAGAAGAGATCGAAAACCAATGAGAGTGCCCCCATAATATTTAAAGTACTCATACAATAATGATATACTCCGTAATATCCCTAGGACGGATCCAATTGTAATGTAAATGAAAATATACTTAAGCTGGTGAGCTATTTTGATATCATTTGTATGCACATTTCATGGCATAGTGCGCACATGTACTGCACAGTAAAATGATGAAGTTTTCACATTCCAGGATATTGTGTGAAGCATCTTAAGTGCACGTGATTGTGAGGCCAGTGAGCCTTTGTATTTATGGTATGTTTTATAAGTTGGTGAGCCAGTTATTATAAGCTAGGATGCTTATGTTTTGATTAGGCCGGAGAGCCTAGAAATTAAAGGATGGTGCACCTATTTTTGTACATGTCTCATAATTAATATAAAATACATCGTTGCGTGCAAAATGGGAGACTAAACTCCACTAGTTAGGGGAAGGGACGAACAAAAGTTAAGGAAAAGGGCTAAGCTAGGGAGCTTAAGCCAAAAATGAATATTATATTAATATTTCTTAAAACATAAAGTATGGATAATTATTTTATCCTAGGTTCTCAAGTTGGGAACAAGTGGGCCAAAGTAGCTCCCAACATGACAAGTGTCAAGTTGGGGACATCCATACATATTGTTGGGATTTAGCTCATTTTCAGACACTCTTCCATCAGTCAACCATCATTCAACCATGACTTCATGACCATTTTTCACTCACACATTCAATTATGTTTCAAACATTCATTTCACTGTACCAGAACTGTCTCCATAGCCATATCTATTTGTGTAGTTGGTTAGCTTGGGAGATGGACTGAAGAAGCAGGTTGTCAGGCCCGTGGAATATTGAAGAGGTAGGTTTTTATGCCTATGAGCAACTTCTCTCTGGGTGAGATTTTATGAAAGGTGTTGAACTGCAGCTACAGTGCTCTGAGACTTCCTATCCATCATTTTTCTAAAGCCTGGAAGGGAAGTGGGGCAGTTGAAGGACTGTTGAGTAGAGAAGGGGCACACTTCCTAGGGTGGGATGGACATGTGGGGAATGAGGGACTGTAGGCTTTTAGTTGAGTGATCACCCGTGACAGAGTTTTTCCTGTGGTCCATGAGCCATTAGCGTGGTTAGGAATCCCTTTACCCAGGTGGAGTTTAGTCCTAACTCGGGGATGACCCACCGCAGAGAGTGAGGAGCAATGCGGTCTAAGGCTGGGAGGTTCGTGGAAGGTCTTCACATAGTTGGTGACATTCTTACCAAGATAAGTGTCAATTGTGTGATAAATTTACATGCTGCGTTGTTATTTATGTGTGTATTTTTATGAGTTACCATATGTGTGGTTATATCTGTGTTTATTTTATGGGTATTGCCTGTATATGCTGCATATATGCGTTTACTGTTATTTTAGTGTGAATTCGTGTATTTACAGATGTATTTGTATTTTTATGTTTTATACATAAATTCTTCCGCAAGAGATATGTCTATATATAATTTAATTGCATAGAGTTCGAAAAATTCATGTGGCATAACTCAGTTAGATGCTGGTTATGTTATAGTATGTTTTGCAGAGAGAACAAAAAGAGTTCTCTGGCGTGGCGTGGCCCAACATGGATGGATGGGGATGTTACAATATAGTATCAGAGCTACAGTTTTCAACACTGAGCCTGGATGGGCCGAACAAGTTGAGTTGAATCAAAATTTCATAAAGGATTTATTTCGAAGTGGGCAAATTTCGAGTTCCAGAGCGTCCAGCTACAATATGGTACAAAAATTGAGAAATTCGTCCATGTGGTGAAATATTTTTGA
This sequence comes from Picea engelmannii, assembly GCA_009831015.1. Classification (NCBI taxonomy): domain Eukaryota; kingdom Viridiplantae; phylum Streptophyta; class Pinopsida; order Pinales; family Pinaceae; genus Picea; species Picea engelmannii. The sequence continues at coordinate 846,702 of ML782564.1, read as the reverse complement.
TTTAGTATCTGTTCTAGAAAATTCAAACTTGGAATTGGTCGAATTTGAAGTTACAGTGAAGCCATGACAGTTAGAGCGAGATTAATAAATCAAATTCTCAATTTGTGAATTGATTTTTGGGAAATTCATTCCAGAAATGTCAACCCACAATGATTTGTTGTTGCAGAGGTTGAATTGGTGTTATCAGGGTGAAATTGAACAAGTTTCATGGTTGCAGAATGTTTATGGTAAATTGGGAAAAGGTTAGGAAAAATCCTCAATTTCTGCAGCAGAATTCACGAGGATTTTATGCGCATAAAGGTGAATGTGCATAGGTGGGCACACTAAAAATGCATGATGCATAGTGAAAAGCTTGTGATAGGTAAAATTTGGCACTGCGCGGAAATATATTGGCATGCTAGTGCGTGCGCTAAATTTCAATGCCGCATGGAAAAATGTTAGTATGCGGGTGTGCGCGCTAAATTTTGGTCTCACGCAAAAAAATAGTGGTTTTTTAGTGTGCGCGCTAAATTTTGGCGCCGTGTGGAAAAAATTTGGTATGCATGTGCGTGCGCTAAATTTGGCATTGCACAGTGTGCATACACATAAGAAGTGTGTGCGGTGTGAACATTTATAATAATTGCGCGCGTGGTGTGAGCAGTATTGACATGGTGCAATGGAATTTGGTAGTTGTATGCGCAATGTGAGTATATGTTGTCGCACAACAAATTAATGAATGGTGCATGCAGAGAATTGGTGCTTGGTGGGGCGTACTAAACTCGATCATGGTGAAGCGCATAGAGTAAAATGCGCGTGGAATAACAATGCATGATACAAAAAACTGTGGGGAACATGTAATAGAGAAAGAACCAAAACTGAGCTCGGTGGATATTGGGGCGCGACACGAAAGTAGTGCACACAAGTTATTTGGCGCGGCAGAGAAGTGATACACAGTGATTTTAAGGTGCGTGAAGCACGATTTACCTTGTGTTGTTGCTGCAAATGGTAAATATGGGTGTACCGGTTGAAATTTGTGCACGTGAAGTCATTTGAAGGGCGAGCAATAGCAAAAAATCAACGAATTTCTACAACGTTTTATATCATTTGAATGCCATCTTTTTGCAGCGCGTTTTTGAGGGCCTTAAGAGCATTTTTAACAACTCAAAAACCATGAGACAAAGGTGTACCCAAAATACACTTAGTTCGTACAACTCAAATAAAAGAGCTTGGATAGATCTTTCTAATGGTGTAAACTGTTCATCAAACAAAACGTTTTTGAGAAAATTACAACCCAAACAGTGGAGGGTAAATTTTATGACCCAACTAACTTCAAAGGGCCATAACTTTCTGCTCCGGAATCAGATTGAGGTGCAGGAGTAGTCAATGGAAAGCTATTGACCCATAGAATAAAGTCTTAGAACTTAATTAAATTTCTGGGCATGTTAAAGGTGTTTAATATGGAAAATAAGGTACATGTAACATTCCAAACCAAAAAGACAAATTGGCCTAGAACTTCAACAGATTGTAACTAGCAGCCCAAAACCCAGAATGAGGTGAAACTTGGACAGAATGTCCATAATATGTTTATGAAGAAACCCAATTGAGCTCCTACGAAATATGTAATGGATTAAGTGTAAGAATGCATAATTACAGTGCAGAATTGCGCCAAGTGGAAGTGTGAACATAAATGTTAATGAGAAAATTTCAAATGACCATAACTTTTTGCTCCAGACTCAGAATTGAGCATGTGAGCAAGCGTTGGAAAGGTCTTGAACAATGGAATCTAAATATCCACCCAAAAAATTGATCTAGGTATTCAAACGTTTATAAAATCCAAAGAAAGTATTCTGATATATTATTGAACCAAAATGGTTCATATTTTTCATAAAATTGCTAAAACAGTTAGTCTGACAAGGTTTTATTGGATGCACATTTTGCAGAGTTAAAAACAACTAGATCAGATCAAGATTGGTGCAGAGTCCATAGGAATGAAAGAGGCACAGGGGACCTATAGTCAGGAAGATGAAACCAAAGGGATAGATGTCCATTTGGGCATTGAAGGAACAAACTCCAATGGACATGGAGGAGAAAATGATGAAAACACGAATATGACAAAGACCATTAAAAATTTGTAGAAGGATGTCCAAAGCCATAAAGATGATAATTAAAGGTGTATAAGAGCCAAGGAGCTATAGGATTACTTGAACATGAAGTTATTGGAGAGCTTGAACAAAATAGAAAAGAAAGTGGATAAGGAGAGTGGCTCAAGCAAATCTGGAAATCACAGGTCTCATGATGAGAAAAGAAAAGAAAGAAGTGTTACCAGACATCACCATCACTCCCTGAAGCATTCTAATAAGAGATCACATAGCAGATCAAGTACATCCCCTGTCAGAAAGAATAAGAGGTCTGGAGTGGATGAACTGCGAGGAGAAATGAACAAAATTAAACCTCCTACATTTGATGGTGAGCACAAGAAATATGAGGATGCAAAAGCATGGTTGCTGGGCATGAGAAAGTATTTTCAATTTAATAATTATTTTTCTCATGTAGAAGGTAGAATTGACATCTATCAACTCAAGGGAAAGGAATCTGTGTGGTGGGATCAATTTGTGCAAGTGCAACACATTAAAGAAAAAAGTGTTACTTGGAGAGAATTCAAGAAGTATTTTGAGAAGAAATTACTTGACTAAGAGATATTATGACAAGAAAATGAAAGATTTATTTGAACTCAATCTTGGAAGTATGACCATTGATGAATATGAGAGAAGGTTTTTGGAACTATTGAAGTATGTCTCTTTCATAAAGGATGAGACAGTTAAAATTCAAAGGTATTTGAGTGGATTGCCAACATTCATCAGTGAAAAAATATAGTATGATGACCCAAAGACATTGGAGGAGACCATAAGGCGAGCTAAATGCCTATATGATTAGCAAAAGGCAAGGCCAAATTTCCAAAAATCTTGGGAAGACAAAAAGAAATTCAAGATGGATCAGAGAAAGAAGGGAGCTAAGCCACCATTCTTCAAAAATAATTCACAGGGACAAAAAACTTGTAGAGAACCCAGAACGGTTGACACAGGGAGTCAAAGGCCAAGGCAACCACCTATTCAATGTTGGGGTTGTAAAGGAGATCATATGTTCAAAGATTGTCCTCACAGAGGTGAAAAATGGAGGATTGTTCACAATGTACAACAAGATGAAACAATGGAGGACATGGGCAGAAATGTACCCAGGATCTATGCAGCCCTAGACAACAAGCAAATAGAGTATCAGTCACATATGATTAAAGTGGAAGGTATGATCAACAACCAAACCATTTCTATTTTAATTGATTCAGGAGCTAGTCATAGTTATATAGATCCTAAGATGGTGGAAAGTTTGCATTTGCCAAGAAGAAAACATGGAAAATCTTGGTTGGTACAGTTGGACATAAGTGCCAAAAGAAAAGTTAATGAGATGGTTAAGTCATGTCTTATGGACATGAATGGGTTGAACAGCAGGGCATATTTGAACATCTTGCCTTTAGGTTCCTATGACTGTCTAATTGGGATGGATTGGTTGGATCAAAATCATGTTATCCTAGACTGTCATAACAAAACATTTACTTTCTTGGATGAGGAAGTGAACCAAAGGAAAGTGCAGGGAATTTCCAGGGCAGTAACCATCAGAGAAATTTCAGCATTGCAGCTGAAGAAATGTCACCGGAAAGGGTGTCAAATATTTGCATCTCATATGGAGGAGACACCTAAAGATAAGGTGCCAAATTTGGAAGATCAAGCAGTCCTGGAATATTTTGAAGATGTTTTCAAGGAGGTACCAGGACTACCCCGAAAGAGAGATATTGATTTCTCTATAAATTTAATGCTTGGAGCAGCTCTAGTGTCAAAGAATCCTTACAGAATGAGTACACCAGAGTTGAAAGAGTTGCAAATACAACTTGAAGAACTTCTGAAGAGGGGGTATATACACCCAAGTGTGTCACCTTGGGGTGCCCTAGTCTTGTTCGTGAAGAAGAAATATGGGACATTAAGATTGTGCATTGACTTAAGACAATTGAATAAAGTGACTGTTAAGAACAAGTATCCACTGCCAAGGATTGATGATCATTTTGATCAATTGAAAGATGCAAAGATATTTTCAAAGATAGATATCAGGTTAGGATACCATCAGGTAAGGATTAAAGAGGAATATATCAGCAATACCGCCTTCAGGACAAGGTATGGTCATTATGAGTTCACAGTGGTGCATTTGGGTTGTCAAATGCACGAGTTGTTTTCATGTGCTTAATGAATGGTGTTTTTCGAGAATATTTAGACAAGTTTGTCATTGTCTTTTTGGATGACATTCTCATATATTCTAAGTTAGAATAAGAGCATGAGCATCATTTGGGGATGGTGTTGCAAGTATTAAGGGAACATCAGTTGTATGCCAAGTTGAGCAAGTGCTCATTCTATCAGAAGCAAATTCACTATTTGGGGCATATCATTTCAAAGGATGGGATAGCAGTGGATACTGAGAAGACAGAATCCGTTACAGAATGGTCGGTGCCAAAGTATGTGATAGAGGTCAGATCATTCATGGGCCTTGCAGGCTACTACAGGAGATTTATTGAAGGGCTCTCAAAGATTGCACACCTAATCACTTCCTTGCAAAGAAAGGGTGTGAAGTTTCAGTGGACATTGGATTTTGAAAAGAGTTTCCAACACCTGAAACAATTATTGACAAGTGCTCCAATACTAAGGATTGCATACCCAAATGAAGACTTCAATGTATGCACAGAAGCATGTAAATAGGGACTTGGTGTAGTCCTTAGTCAAAATGAGCTTGTTATATGTAATCAATGAAGTTGAAGGAGAATGAAAGACACTATGCTACTCATGATTTGGAGTTGGCATCCATAGTGCATGCCTTGAGGAAATTGATACACTATCTCATGGGGAAAATGTTTGAGATAAGAAAATACCATAATGGTTTGAAATATTTATTTGATCAGCCAACTCTAAATGCTAGGAAAAACAAATGGTTATAATTTCTAAGTGAATATGATTTTGATATAAAGCATATCAAGGGAAAACAGAACAAAGTGGTTGATGCACTCAGCAGAAGAGTGCATGAAATACATGCTACAACTATTAGCATGTACCAATCAAATTTGAAAGAAAGAATTACAGAGGCTGCCAAACCAGATTTGTAATACAAGGAATTTGTGGCAAAATTACAACAAGGTATTTTGCAACAAAAAATTGAAGATTACAAGCTAGATAATGATGAAATTATCATGTACAAGGGAAAAATTTACGTACCAAATTCCCAAGAGTTGAAAAATCTGATATTGAAAAAAATGCATAATGTGCCTTATGTTGGGCATCCAGGTTACCAGAAAACTATTGCAGTTGTTAAAAACCAATATTATTGGCCAGGCATGAAGAAAGAGGTTGTTGATTTTATTGCCAGATATTTGGAATGTCAAAGGGTAAAGGATGAGATAGACACCCAGCTGGTTTTCTACAGCCATTACCCATTCCTAAGTGGAAATGGGAAGTTGTAACAATGGATTTCATCGGTAAACTTCCCAGAACAAACATGCAACATGATTCTATCATGGTAGTGGTTTATAAGCTTACTAATGCTGCCCATTTTATTCCAGTTAAGCTCACTCACAAGGCAATGAACAATTTTCATGTTTATATGAAAGAAATTGCTCGATTACATGGCATACCCAAGACAATTGTGTCTGACAGAGATCCAAAATTTACCTCAAAATTTTGGAAAGGATTATTTAATGGATTTGGAACAAATTTGAAATTTAGTACAACTTATCATCCAGAATCAGATGGACAAACAGAGAGGGTGAATCAAGTGATTGAGGATATGTTAAGAATGTATGTGATGGATAAACCATCAAAATGGGAAGACTACCTACACTTGGTAGCATTTGCTTATAACAATGGGTATCAAGCATCTATAAGGATGAGCCCATTTGAGACACTTTATGGCAGAAAGTGCAACACTCCGGTAAGCTGGGATAATTCAACAGATAGAGCAGTGGTTGGGCCAAATTTACTTAGGGAAATGGAGGAGAAAATGATAAAAATAAAACAAAATTTAAAGGCTTCCCAAGACAGGCAGAAAAGCTATGCTGATAAGGGTAGAATTCACAGAGAATTTAAAGTGGGTGACCATGCATTTTTGAAAGTAAAAGCCAACAGAAGTTCCCTAAAGTTGGGAAACTGTTCAAAGTTGGCAGCTCGCTATTGTGGGCCATTCGAAATCCTAGAGAGGATTGGTCCAGTGTCTTATATGATTGCATTTCTTGCATCTATGTCTATTCACAATGTATTCCATGTATCATTGCTAAAGAAATATATACTTGATGTTAATCATGTTATTGATTGGAATGTGATTCAGGTGGAGCAAGAAGGCGCTTTTCAAGTGCATCTGGTATGCATTTTGGACTGAAAAATCAAACATCTCTAGAACCAATCCATAGGGCTTGTAAAGGTCTAATGGACCTGGTATGGTCCTAAGGATGCTACTTGGGAGCATGAGGATGCAATGCGGGAAAAGTACCCACATATTTTTGAGGATTTTTGAAATTTTGTTGTATATGGGTACATGATGCACTAATGATAGTACATAAATAAGGGGAGGGGATTGTAATATCCCTAGGCCGAATCCAATTGTAATGTATATGAAAATGTACTTAAGCTAGTGAGTTGTTTTTATATCATTTGTATGGACATTTCATGGCATAGTTCACACATGTACTGCGCAGTAAAATGAGGAAGTTTGCACATTCCAGGATACCGCGTGCGACATATTAAGTGTGCGCGATTGTGAGGACAATGAGCCTTTATGTTTATGGTATGTTTTATAGGCTGGTGAGCCAGTTATTATAAGCTAGGATTCTTATGTTTTGATTAGGCTGGAGAGCCTAGATGTTAAAGGCCAGTGTGCCTGTTTTTGTACATGTCTCATAATTAATATAAAATACATCGTTGCGCGCAGACCGACCATGATAAAAGAGATGGGGGACTAAACTCCACTAGTTAGGGGAAGGGAGGGACAAAAATTAAGGAAAAGGTCTAAGCTAGAGAGCTTAAGCCAAAAAGGAATATTATATTAATATTTCTTAAAACATAAAGTATGGATAATTATTTTATCCTAAGTTCTAAAGTTGGGGACAAGTGGGCCAAAGTAGCTCCAAACATGACAAGTGTCAAGTTGGGGACATGCATACATATTGTTGAGACTTAGTTCATTTTCAGACACTCTTCCATCAATCAACTATCATTTAGCCATGGCTTCATGACCATTTTTCACTCACACAGTCAGTTATCTTTCAGACATTCATTTCACTGTACCGGAACCGTATCCATAGCCATATTTGTTTGTGTAGTTAGTTAGCTTGGGAGCTGGACTGAAGAGGTGGGTTGTCAGGCCCGTGGGATATTGAAGAAGCGGGTTTTTAGGCCCATGAGAAACTTCTCTCTGGATGAGAGAATTGTTGGGAATTGATTTATGGAAGGTGTTGAACTGCAGTTACGGTGCTCTGAGAATTCTTGACCGACCTGTTGCCGAAGCCCGGAAGGGAAGTGGGGCAGCTGAAGGACTATTGAGAAGAGAAGGGACACACTTCCTGGGGTTGTACATGCATGTGGGGAATGAGGGACTGTAGGCTATTATTTGAGTGAGCACATGTGACAGAGTCTTTCTTGTGGTCCATAAGCCATTAGCTTGGTTAGGAATCCCTTTACCCGGGTGGAGTTTAGTCCCATATCGGGAGTGACTCACTACTGAGAGTGATGAGCAGTGCGGTCTAAGGCTGGGAGGTTCGTGGAAGGTCTTCACATAGTTGGTGACATTCTTACCAAGATAAGTGTCAATTGTGTGATAAATTTACATGATGCATTGTTATTTACGTGTGTATTTTTATGGGTTACCATATGTGTGGTTATATCTGTGTTTATTTTATGGGTATTGCTTGTATATGTTGCATGTATACGTTTATTGTTATTTCAGTGTGAATCCGTGTATTTATAGATGTATTTGTATGTTTACGTTTTATACATAAATGCTTCTGCAAGAGATATGTCTATATATAATTTAATTGCATACAGTTCAAAAAATTCATGTGGCATAACTCAGTTAGATGTTGGGTATGTTACAATATGTTTTGCAGAGAGAACAAAAAGAGTTCTCTGGTGTAGTGTGGCCCAACATGGATGGTCGAGGACATTACATACGCCATTGCATGAGAGGGGTAGCATTAATGAATGATGTGGTCCTAAACCTAATGTCTTCTTCTCAAACCCTGATGGTATGATTGTATAACATGTGAATAAATGAGATGACATCGATCATGGTTGAAATCACATGATTATGGGCCATTTAGGTATATCTCTAGCAGAAGTGAGTGGACCCTCCAATGATGAAAATGGACCCAAAGGTACCTAGTACAATCTAGAAAGTGTGAATAGAGGATCTGATGTCAAACACTTGTAGAATCAATTGATCAATAATTCAATAATGTAAACACACTATCGATTGTGTGGAAGCATTCTACTGAGGACTGCAATATCCAAGGAACTAGTTGGTTCCTACATCCCTCTACTAGATAATGTGTTGAAGTTGATAGGAATAAATCCGTAAAATGAGGGCCTTAATGTATCCCCCATCAATTGACATGAAACATACACTGAGAGGTTATTTGAAGAGATAGAATAAGAAAGAACAAATGACATGGGGATGGCTGACACATACGGTCAACATGATAGGATATGGCCGACATAGGTTAACTTCCCTTGAACATATAACATGACATAATGATGACCTAGAAACATTGACTCAAGAGCACCACTGATATAGTGCAATCACTCTCGATGATGGATGGAAGAGTAACCATCTGGAGAAGTATATGTGACTGATATTAATGGTACACGACTTTTAGGAAAGATGTAACCCAACTGTAAGGCTATGAAACAAACATGTTCCATGTTCAAAGGTGACACGACTGACGGTGTCACTTTTAGAAATACAGATCAATGGTAAAAAAACTCCTCACTCTTTTTTGGTTTAAGTGTGTCCTTCATATTTTAACAAACACAAAAGAGAGATAAACGTATGCTCGATAGTGTCTTTTTCATTTAGTTTTTATGAGCCCAAAAAATAGGTGAAAGTATACTTGTGAGGTGTATTTTTCATAGTTTAGGGAGCATGAAAAGAGATAAAAGTGATATCATCAAGGTGTCTTTATCATAGTTTAATGAGCACGAAAAAGAGTTAAAATTTAGCTCATTGGGAGATAATGAGTGGTTGAACAACATGCAACTATATTCCAATCACATGGAACCTGACCAAAGAAAAATGAATGCATATTGGTACTACAAAGTGAGGGACACTCATAACAACTATTCTCTCCAGGGGTGATCATCAAAAAATGGAGGAAAAATAATGCAATTGGTGATAGGTCAAGTGTGATTGCCATGTAAGTAAGTGGGATCAATGAAAAAAACAGTGCAATAGCAGGAACCAAGGCATGATCAACAAATGAAAATGTGACTGTAAATTAACATAAAATAGTGGGAACCCCCTTGGGATACAACCTGAAAACTGATGAAAAGAGAAGAATGAGGCTCAACTTTGACTCATGGCAGGTCCACAAGAGCATTCCATTGCCTATGGGAAATCACAACATGGGAATCAAATGTAAATCGAGGTGCTAACTAGGGTTCCCATGAAGGGTAGGCACTACCATTCAAGTTAATATGTGCACAAATGGAATGGATAATGTCACAACCTGACGAGATGGAACATAAGGCATTGTGATGGCAAAGGGGATGGTTAATAATGAAGAATGATGTCGTAGGGAAAACCTTATCCCTATATGTCGATTTGAGACACGTACCTCAAGTTCAGTGGATGTCACTAAAATCCTATAAAAATGTGACCATAGTCTTGTTATAAATTCAAAAATAGATCCCAATTTCAAATTTCCATAGAAGAAAACTCATAAAAATGACAAAAATGACACAAAAATGAAAAAAACCAGAATTAACTTACTTCGTGTGTAGTGTGAAAAGGGATCTTATTGTCCCCAAAGTGATAAAAAAAAACTATTTGTGGTGAAAAAAAATCATTTTCACATTTACCTTTGGTCAAACTAGAGATCTTGAGAAAAAATCCCTCCTTCTAGCTAGATATTCCAAAATAGATTGTGGGAGATTCAACCAGTGAAATTATGAATTGCTAGTTCTGGGTAATTCTTGAGTCCCTTTCCTATCATTTCATTGGTTTTTTTCTTTCATTTCAGTGGCTAAATTTTTGTGAGAGAGCCCACATCTAGGTGGACTGCACAGTTGCAGGTTGGCAATGGGATGGCTCACTACCAATCACTCTAGTGTGAATAACAAAGGCATTACCACCTAGAAAAATCTTAGATCTATGAAAATTTTGCAAGAATTTTCCAATTTTGAGGATGGGATGTTGTGTCTCTTTTGTAGGACCTTCGATTAGAATGATTGAGTGTAAGGAACATGATCATGATGTTGATGATTTTCCAGCAATGGGTGACCAACAAACATTGGTAGTACTAATATATTGTAGGCTACTGAAATTCTTTCGATGCTCAAACATGTAGTATCAGTGCCACCTGTTGGACATGATTGTCTAATATTGGAAACTCAACCAACAATGCTTCAACATAAAGTTGAACTTCAACATAAAGTTGAAGTTACTAACTATCAAGGTAGAAGATATCTACCTCATTGCGATATTATCACGGCTTGGAATGCCAGTGAGACTGTAAGGAGACCCTGGTGGTGCAGCTTGATATATCATGGATTATATCAAAGAGTATTTCCACCCAAGGGATAGAAGGATGAGTAAAAGTATCCCTATCTGGGAGGTGATGTATCTTCCATTGTAGATGATCTTCTTTAGCATTACCTTAGTGGCAGGATCAACAGTACAACATCTAGTTGCAAAAGGTCATATTCAATATGCCTTGGTGTGCTTAGAGCCAATAGTATTTGATTGGTGCTTCATGTTGCTGAACAACATGAAGGATCAATTGATGCAATGAAAGATGAGGAAACAAAATTAGTTTGGCTATGGGACCACCTTAGTCACTTTATTTTAGGATAAGATTTTGGTTATGAGACTACAAGTGATTGTATGAGAGGTGAGGCCAAGTGATCCAAAAATGTTGTGGTGTATGGATCACATGGTGTGAGTCACATGAGGGAGGATCGAGAGATACCATGGACCTGGATAGGTATGATGGTGGAGAGATAATATTGTAGTCTTTGAGGACTTCCCCTATGAGGGGAATTATTTTTTACATGACCTAGAGCTCGCACCCCCCCCCTAGAGAGTAATGGAGACCATTTGGTAAGAGTTGTGAAAATTATTTTTGGAATTTTCAAGTTTTATAATGTTTTTTTTTTTTTTTTTAAATATGTTCTTTTTTTGTGATGCAGTATAACTAGCCAAATTGATGTGTTGACATGGATGTGGGACTAACATGGCCTAATGGATGGGTTCGATCCCTTCTTTGTAGCAACTATGAGAAGTCATCCGAGGGAGAGGGGGTGACACTAAAAACCTCCACAAGGTGTAGAGGAACCTCGAGGTTGACTATGGGGGTTCCCTCCATGTGCATGGAGGATATTCCACCACTGTTATAGTGCCATACAATGGGTGTCTCCTACCCATTCCTTCAACTTCTCAGGAAAGTGGCCTTGGCAGTGGTGTGCTACCATGAATCTCATGGGGCTCATGATCACTAGAGGACAAGTTCCCTAGTATTGTAGTATGGCATGTATGATTATCTAGCTGACATGTCTTGTATCAGTATGGTCCATGAAGCCCAATTTTGTATACTGCACCATTTTTGGAATGATGTAATCAAACACTCTTACACACACACACACACACACACACACACACACGTTTGTTTCAACATTTACTTATGGTTATCTCCTGAAGTGAATGGTATCCATGTGTATGTACACACATCCTTTATGAATGTTGAATCAATGTGACAAATACCACTCTAACACATAATTATCTAATGAATCATCCAATGCATTAGATCTTCTTGGAATATGTTGATAAAAAATCAAACCAAAGTACCTCTCAAGAATGTGAACCCTCAAATACTTGCAATGCATGACTTCGAATGAGATACACATGATTCAATTGAGATACCACTAGCTTGGAGTCCAACCTAAAAACTGACCTACGAATGTCGAGAGAAAAATCCTCGGATAAGAGCTTGATGACTACACTATACTCCACAATCTTATTGGTTTCAGGACCAAGGCAAGTGCCCCATGAACTCGCGAGTTTGTTGATGGGAGAGAAAATCACCCAAGCAATGGAAGAAATGTTCTAGGTACTACAACTAGCATCATTTGTGAATCATGTGTAGGTAGATGGGAACGATGAAATCTTCAAATAAAGCATGAAGCATGATAAACATCAAATTGAGACAAATTACACACATAAAAGGAAAATCACACAACTCTAAAAACTAAAAATACATTATGTACAAAGCATCATGTGACTATATGGCTTAAGCATAATAATTTTTGAGGTAGATCCTATTGAGAGGCTCTGAAAGAGGATTCCCATCATAATCAACCAACTCATAGGCCCCTTTACACAAGACATGTTTAACAATGTAAGGACCATGTCAAAGGGTTTCAATACATTCTCCTAACATATCATGGTCTTGGTCAAAGACCAAAGCCAAATGACCATCTAAAAATACATGAGGGCAAACTAATTTGTCATATCGGGATTTCACCCACTTCTTATGAGTCTCATTGGCCAATGCAACATCACGACGATGTTCATAAAGATGATCCAAATACAAGGAAAATTCTTCCTCAACGAAGGTATTGGGAATGAGCTCGATGACTATCTTCAAAGATGGGATTTCGCAGTCAATCGACGAAACTGCCTCTGGGACATAAACAAGTTGGAACAGTGTCATGGAGTAAACCCATTGGCAGTCTTGAATGATGTTCGATAGGCCCATAATGTTGAAAATAACATAAGGTTCCAGTTAGTCTTGTATTTCCCTAACATCTTATAGATCATGGTTTTTGGGACATGATGTCTAGGATTCAACTTGGCCATTGGCATGAGTAATAGAGAATTGATTTCTTATAATGAAAACCCAACCTAACGACTATTTTGGTCATCATGTTGTTGCGAAATAAGACACATGGTATATCACAATAATTTTAGGTACTCAAAACTAGGAAATGATATGATTGAATACGAATAAAGTGACAATGGTGCCATCATTAGAAAATGTAGGAAAATCCTTTGCCTAATTGGTGAAGTAGTCAATGACCATGATGTTGTAGCCATGACCATTAGTTGAGGTAGGATTACAAGTCATGAAATCAATCTCCCATTTGGTGAAGAGACCAAAAACATCCACGTCATTTCGAGTAAACAATTGATGGGGGCGACACTTCTGTGTGAAATACATACAATCTTTGAAGATCATGGGCCAAAAGTATCTTGCATGAAAAATATTGCAGGAACTGTCTAAACTAGAGAGGTGACCTCCACTTGCTCCAACATGGAAGTCATTTAGGACTTCTCAACTTCTTGCAACTTACTCCCTACACACAAGTGACAGAAAGTACCAATCCTCTAATCTTATTAAGCTTTGATAAATCTCAAATATACCCTAGATCTAATCCTATCTATCAAGGAAAAATTAGATCTAACACAAGCAATTATTGAACATTGAATACATAACAATTGGAAAGGGAAAACCACATAGATCTATATATAAATTAAATAAAGAGTGAATACATCAATAAATCATAACTTGAGTCATAATGAATCCCCCCAAAGCTATGTTCTCTTTCTACTCCATATCCCTCACATAAGCAAGGCTAACTTGATATGAAGACTAATTTCTCATGGAAGAGTTCCTCTCAAATTCATGCAACATGCACCTATAAATGATTCTTCTTCCTCTCGCCCGTGGAATTCCTTCCTTATATAGATTGGTGGAGGAGGCTAGGAGAGGCTTCTAGATATCTAGAACTTAGTGAAATCAAATGAAATTAAAGTTACCAAGATAATATCATGAGAGATACAACTCACCCAGTGTTGATCTTCTCATGAATCACCAATTTTGGAAGGCACAGAGGTAGTTGCGAGCTGGCAGTAGTGCAACCAAAAATCAATTGTGTGTTGTCCTTGGTTTCAGCAGTGATTGATCACGCTCTGTAAAAACTTTGGGGCATAATATTCCTCAAAAATAGGGGAAATCCAAGGCAAAAGAGTGTGTCTCAGTGTAATGCATAAACAGGTCCTCCATGAGTCCCTAGGGTGGAAAATAAGGCCATAAAAATGGTATTTCTGAATGAATGAATGACTAGTTAATGGATATTTCCTATATGTGTTACTCCTTCACATCCTATAAAATATTTATGGTCTTTTTGATTCTCATGGTGCCTCATGTGATACCTTCTTGAGTCCTTAAAGATTGATTATGCTAGAGCTTATGGTTTTTTTCTTGGTAAATCCTATCAAACCCTGGGTATGATAACCCTCATAAGAACCAACAAATGGTTCCATTGTCAAGACCTGAATGTTTTGTACTAGATGTTGAAGGAAATAAATGAAGTGGAAACCCTCTAGGTAGGAGATTAAAGACTGGGTATCTGAGAAGGTAGACGCATTTTCATGACGAGAGACCAAAAATTTGTAGATCAACCTCGAGCAATTGAAACAAAGGTACATCAATACCTATTTACATGAAACTTTCTTTGTTGATTTTCTTGGTTTATTACATGAATGAATAAAAAGGTATAAATAGACTAGCTCTGCTTGGGGAGCCCAAGAATAACTAGTGTGAGACTAGAATATGGTCAATAGGCTAAAATCTATGGATAATAAGTGGTCAATAAAAGTCAACTTCTAGTTTGATCAGGTTAAGGAAGGGTATATTGTTGAGTTTTATATTGAGTCTAGTGAATCCTTCAGTGCTGCTAAAAGAAAGTTTGTCTTCGACCGTAGAAGGAGACCATTGAAAGAGATTCATTTCTAGATCAAGATGTTGTTCATAGAGAAAGGGATAATGTGCATGGAGTGTGATAGTATGTCCAAGTAAAACCTCTTATATGAAGGTGGGGATGGAAAGAAGGGGGGGAAAGAAAAGATGAGGTGAGACAAGAATGGATCCAGAAGAGAAAAGGAGAAAGAGAAGTGAAGGATATGCAAGAAGAGAAGAGCTAAGGAGGAAAGTAAAATAGAGAAGTGAATAAGAGAAAGAAAGGGGTGAAGAATGAGTAGTTGGTTATGAGATGAAGAGAAAAGAATCTACACTAGAAGGTTGTGAAAGAGATAGTTCTATTCCATAAAGGTACACAGAAGAAGAGAGGTCATCCGAGAGATGTGGAATTAATAGAAAGGTATCAAGAAAGGATACCAAAAGTAATGGGAGTAGGGATGAAGAACATTAAGTTAGACCCCATTGGATAGAAACAAAGGTAGTTACATCAGAGGAATATGAGGCACAAAGTTGTAGCACAAAAGTGATATAATATATTGATGGATCCATTTGAGAAGGGGAAAATGCCTTAGAAATTATGAGTAGGAATGTGTAGTTAGAGATAGGGAGTTCTTTTGGATCCCTCTTCGAACAAGATGAGAGAGTATGGAGGAACCCCCTCTTTGAACCACACCCCTTATGCATTTGTCACCAAGAAGAAGGAAATGAATAAAAGGTAGAGATAAGAGAGGTAGAATGAGAAAGAGTAGAAGAAAGAGAAGGATTGGATATGAGTGAAGAAGAATCAAAAGTCAACAATACTTCACAAAGAGGAGCACCAACATCGGCACCAAGTAGTAGTTAGTGAGGAAGAAAACATTTTAGTTGGAGTATGGTGAAACAATATTCAACTTTGAGACTTCATGTGTTTCATGGAATAGGAAGAGACGATGTAGAGTAGTGTTGGTTCACGTGTGAAGCTATATGGTTTATGAAGAGAGTCATGGATGAGGCATCCAAGATTGCACAGTTGGATACCACCTTCAAAGATAAAGCTCTGACCGGGTACATGACGTACAATGCTACTATGCTGATAAGAAAAACAAGGTCCTTGATAGACATAAAGAGAGATATACTTAGGGAATTTCATAAACCTAATTTAGAATCATAGTACATCATGGAATTCAAAGAGATCAAGTAATTATATGGTGAAACCATGTGAGATTATGACCAGTGGTTCAATATTTTATTGGATAGGATGACGTTTCAACTCCAATATGTCCAATAGAAAGAATGGTTTATTGTTGGACTCATGCATCATATTTGAGTTCCCCTCACCAAGTAGAAGGGGATGACCCAAGTGGAGGATGTGGAAATTGTAATGTTCCTAGAAGCTATGTCGGGATGTGGTGAGACTTTGGCAGGGTTGGCCCAAGTACAATCCCAACTCACAAACCTCACCATGGAGATATAAGATATGGCTAAGGCCAGGGTAGTGCATAAGAATGTATGGTGTACTACATTTCATACCAAAGGTCACCATAGAAATGAGTGCCCCACACTCAGAAATTACACAACAATGGGTGCACCAAATCCGTTCATGATAGGACCACATATTGAAAGGCATGAGATTTGCAAAAAATGAGGCCATATATCCTCTCATTTCCCAACATTATAGAAGTATCAAAAGACTACACATACTCCATTTTGTGAGTTTTGCAAATCCATGGGCCATGATATGAACAACTGCAAGTCACTACAATTCATGAAAGGACACACTGTATATGATTTTTGGGTCCAACAATAATAGAATGGTGGATTCTACAGAGGCTTTGATAGAGGAGGATACTAAGGAGTCCAAAGAGGAGGAAATGGATGAGGAAAAGGAAGAGGAAGAGGATAAGGTGGTGGTGGAGGAACAAAACCTACCTGATTTAACTTTGGTGAAGTAGGCCACTTTTCATGCTTCTGTACGAAACTATGCACATTCAATGGATATTACCACAATGCATATCATGTCACATAATATTGTCGAGACGTGTTGGAAAAATGGGAAGAGAATACGGGGCACTGCAATATGGTGACTTTGGAGCCGCATGAAGGCCAAAAACCAAAAGAATAAGTTGAGTGCAGGTAGTCACCTGAGGACGCATTCACATGGGAATGGACCTGGAACAAGGAGAATATTCAGGTCAAAATGTAGAAGGAAATATCATAAAAGCAGTGCACACACCTCCCAATTTCGACATTGCACAACAGAAGCAATTGATGCATGAAACACAAAGGGATTTAGAAGAGGAAAAAATGTTCAAAGAGTTACAATGCATAACACAAAGGTCATTGGAGGAATCCTGTGCACACAAAGAGTTACAATGTGCAAATTAGAGGTCATTGGAGGAATCTTGTGTGTGCAAGGAGTTACAACAAGAAACACATAAGTCACTAGAAGAAGTATGCATGCACAAGGAATTCAATGCGGAATGCAGAAATTGTTGGATGAATCCCACAAATACAAAGAGTTACAGTGGGAAGAAAACAAGACAATGGAAGAAGAGTGCATGCGTGAAGAAATGCAATGTGTGGCGCAAGAGGAAATACAACCCAACACTTACCAATAGAATGAATAAAAAAACTAAGTGATTTCTTGTGCTATTTCCTTAAGTTGTTAAGTGATCCTAAAGATGCAAATAAACTAACCCACATGTTAACAATATGTATGGGGGAATATGATACAACTATTTTTATTTCCTCCCTTCTACCAAAATAGGACGTTTTCCAGGTGAGAAGACATAAGTGCCCATAAAGAGAATTCAAGATGATAGTTGATATCATAAGCTATGAGATGGATGGTGTCATGTTGGACCTGGGATATAATGTGAAATGTTTTTCAAAATAATATTGGGAGTTGATGGGTAAACCAAACTTAGTGTGGTTCACAATTCAGCTAAGGTTCCAACTAATACAAAATATACCCTATTGGCAGGTTGGAACAAGTAGAAGGGAACATTGATGGGGGAAAAAACAAAGAATACTTTCAGGTGATTGAGATCATGGATTATTCATACCCGTATACAACTCTACTTGGTATTGACTATGCATTTGATATAAATACAATGCTAAACCTGAAGTAGTGGCACTTGTCCTTTGAGACATATTCGTTGCACATTATTGCACCATTGGATCCAAATAAGGGAGACATATATAATGATCCTATGGATGAATATCTACACGGTTCAATCATTAAGAACATACATAACATCATGGGGTGAAAATAATATTATTTGAATCCAACAAATGATGATAAACTGAGTTGGATTAGTGTTCGATCCTATGACACACATTTGAAAGATGATAAGGATAGATGATATAATAAATTGTATGAGGTATCAACTCAAATATGCACACAAATCACTAAAGCAGTGCACTGGGTTGGATTAGAGTTAGGTGACCTACCAAGATCTCAGATGAGGATACAAATGGTAACAAATTCCCACAAGGCACTAAATAAATCTACTCTAAGAGGGGATTCCATGCTCCCAATACCATTATCACTCTCCAAACCACCATATAAACCATGAATTCAAAGGGTGAAATCATTCCATGGATCTTCTACTAGTCTGGATGGCATTAGATTTTGAATTGATGAAAAACCATGGTAAGGGATCATCATCGGTATCCAATTGAAGAAGCATTGTGTCCCCTCAGAGTCAATTGCACTACAATAACATCCTTGTGTAGAATGAGTATGCATGGTTGACAAGGGTTGGGGTAGAATAGAGATAATAAATGGGAAAATTTAGTACATTACCACCATAAATAAAGACAAGATATGTCATACCTTTTGAGTCCTCGAAGCATACTCTTTTTCTCACTTTCCTATCATAATATTCCTTCCAAAATCTGTACTTATGAACCAACTTATACCCTATTTTACCCTTTTTTCCACAACTATATTGCTCAACTACATAATTTCTATAATGAATAATATTAAAGGTAAATTGTTCATTCTAAGCACATTTCTATTCTTCCTTATACAATTTTGTTTAACTAGTTACTTCTTTTAATGAGTTGCTACAAAATATCTTATTCTATAACAACTTAGATATATTTTTGTAGTCTCTAAACTGTTTCTATAGAAGAATCATTGTTCCACATGGTCGTGCATACTCCAAGTTGAGATCCAGACTTGTAGAAGATGCCAAATAAGTGCTTGAAGCTTATCCACCTATCATCTAGGTCGGGAGTCCTCTAGATTAGTGCGGGAGAAGAGTCAAATTTGCAATCAACAGATGAACAAATGGAAAACCAGACGAGCTATATCCATGCCAAATCAATACGAGAAATTAACAAGATCACATGAGATAAATTCATGCAAAATGTCATGAATTTATCTATTATGTGGATAATAAATCCTATTCTACACACCCATGAGCTGTAAGATCAGATATAGAATGGAGACATGTGTTATTTGATATGTAAAACTATTTAGAGAATTCACAAAACTTGGATCTATATGATGTTGTTTGCAATGTATAAATATTGGTTATGAGAACCTTCACAGGGACATGTATGTTGATATAAAACTGCTATAAACTGATATTGTTATTCTGAATTAATAAAAAAGAGTTTTGGTTACTCTGCAATTTCATGAGTTCTATGCTTTAAGTTTATATGTTCAACTTTATAAGTTCTTTGCCAACAACATTCTCTGAGCCAGGAGGCCCACCTAAGGAGGAGTGGTTTTCTTATTTTTATTTTTGTTGCTTTCTTTTTGTTGGTGTTGTAGTACTTATCAGTCATGTGATTTACATTTTTTTTTATTTAATTTTCTACAAGTCATTTATTTGTGTTTACATAGGAAGACTAACACAACAATCATTAATTGAATAAACAATTGTTATTCCAACTGTAGGAACTCTCATTAATTCAAATGATTGAAATATTATAGATAATGATTCATTAGGTTGATGATCTTAAGTGTCTAGAGTTGTTCCTATGTTTTTATTAGATCTGTTTCTTTATCATTAGTAATTACTCTATTTTTTTTTAGTTGAACATAAATTATGTTTCTGCGGCTAAACAACAAAAATTTTATTTTTCATAAGTAATCATTTAGATATATTAGAGGATAATTCCTGCATATACTTTGCATTCACTTCATTAGTTTAGGATCCCCAATTTGATGATTTAATGTAGAAAAATTGACCTAATTGAATTGACTAACGTTTTTTGCGTCGTTTTTAGGGAAGTGCAAAATGACATTTAGTTTTTCATTTTTATCATTTAAATTCATATATGAATGAATGCATAGGAACACAGATGGTAATATGCAAAGATGAACTTAATGTAATTTTTTGTATAGTATAAAATCTTGATGAATTCTCTATAAGTAGAGTTTTACTAAGTCTCTATTCATCCATTTAAAATCATGTTAATTAGAATGCATGCATAGCCATAGATATAATAGAGGTAGATTCACTAGCGATAGGAGTACACCAACCACCAATTCACCCACTCCATCATGTTTTATTGTAAAATCCACACCATCAACTAACCTAGATGTAGGTAGAGTTAAAAGAGAAGGAAAATTAGGAAGGATCATGACTGTGCAAACAAAAGGAAAAGAAAAAGTTGGAAAATGTAGTTCTAAATCAGTAAAAGTTCCATTAATCTCACAACCAATTATCATACTTCCAACCAAACCTGAGGAGGAATAACTAATCAGTGGTCAGCCTGAAATTATATTTCTAGAAAATACTATTGAGGAACCAGAGTTCTCTTCTTCATTAGAGGAATCTGTACATTTCAGACAAGAAAAAATGTTTGGAATATTTGGTGACCAGGAAGAAGAAAAAGGATCTAGAGGTGGAGAGGAAGAACAACAAGAAAATATAAAGGACATAGGAACATCAACTGTTGAGGATAAATTTGGATTTCCAATTTTAGATCAAATAGTTGTAGTGAAAATGAAGAACATAACACCTTCAACATTTCCCAGTTTTCATGGTATGATAATTGAAGAAACATAAACTTTCCTTTTCAAATTTGATGTGTTATGTCACAACTATGATTATTATTCTAACGCTCAAAAATTGAAGTCGTTTCCATCTACCCTAAAGGATGCTTTTTTATGTTGGTTTATGGGTTTGGGAACAAATACTATAAAAACATGGGATGAGATGAGAAAAATGTTCCTTGTAAAATATCATGATTATTGTACAAACTGACCAATGAGAGAGGAAATGTTTAAAATTACACAAAAAGAAGATGAGATCCTTGAGGATTACTTAGAAATATTCAATTATACTGTTAAAAGAGCCATGCAAAATCATCCATATTTGGATACTCTTAAATTCATTTTACTTTGGGGAATTAGAGATGAATGTATTGATGTGTTAAATTTAATGGGTAAAGGAGATATTTCTCACCTAATCTATCTAGAAATATGTGACTTATGCAAGAAAATATCTCAAGGGAAGTCCAAATATGGTAAGGGACCTAGGGATGTTATCTCTAGAGTCAACAAATCAACCACTGGTGGGGTAAGTAGAGAAGAGATTGGAAATTCATTGGACAATTTTAAAACATATATTCTCAACATTCTTGGTTCTCAATTAGACACATTGAAAATTAAGCAAAAGAAAGAGGTAGAGAATGCAACATTAACTATTTATTCTCCAAAATATAGAAAAATACATCATTTAAAAGAATATCCTTTAGATAACATTGAAATTTGTGCTATATGTGCAGATAATCATGCTATAGAAAACTACCCATCTCCACTAGAACTCAAATCATCCTACCAACGAAATCAAGAAGTTATAAAATATTTTTGTTTTATTGAACCAAAAATACCTTCGTAGCCAAGGAATTTAGGTGTATCTCAGGATCCCTCTCAACAATTCAATTCTTACTATTCTCAAATATACCCCCAACATAATTGGACCATTCCTATTCCTTGGCAAGTATGGCCACCACAACATATCCAAACCCAAACTTATGTTAAGCCCTAGATAAAGCCCCATACAAAGCCCATGTTAAGTATAAAACCCCTTTTTATGACCCTTATTGAATTATTACATTTCTTGTGCTATATTTTTATCTCGGCCTTGAACCCCTTCATCACACCCTTTCATTATAATTGTGCCCTTTGTCTCCTATATATATACCAAGAAGGCCTAGTCTCAGGATTATCTTCTCACGTCTCATATTGTATTCTGAATTGGATATATTGTAAAAGAAGATTCCTCCCTTGAAGTAGACTACAATTCAATGAGTTTTTATCATTTTAAGAAATTGGATCATAACATTTGGTATATGAGCGTTGATCATAGGGTTTTTCTTCTCCAAGAAAGTCATATTATAATTTTCTCTACATTTTTGTTTTTTTGGGACGATTTAGATAGTGAAAATTGAAGCTTATTTAGAATATGTATCAAGGTATCTATGGTAAAAATTTCAACTTCTAGGTCATTATATTTTCTGATATATGTTAAGTTTTTAATGCTTAAGCTCATGAATTTTTCTTTTATTTCTGTTTAGCGTAAGCTACAACCATAACCACTGTAGAAACATAATAATAGCTATAGTAAACCAAGATCACAAGAAGAATAATCATGCACAAGAAAAAAATAAGTATCCTAGGAAAACCCTTCTCAACCAAGGAAAACACCCAACAATACTTTGCTATACTGCCAAGAGAAGATCCACCATCCACCACCAAACCTAGCACACAATAGGGTGTTGCTATGACCGAGAAAACTATATCCTAAAGAAGTGTGAATTGCAGTCCTCATAATTTCAGACCACAACTTCTGAAATTATGAGATGACAAGTGAGTGTGATCCATGATGGGGATCCACTCTTATTTATACAAAACTTATCACATCAAATGATGTGTCTATTAGAACAATAGGGCCAACGTGTACAACTTAATAATATAATTAATAATTACACAATATTAATTATCTTTTCATGGTGGGGCCGACTTGTACCCTTTACAACATAAATTAGGGTTTTACCAAAGTCTCACTCTCTGACAATATAGCAAGGGATATCTCACATCCTCTAGTGCTCAGCCACTAGGGACATGTCCACCTATGCTTAGCCACAGGGATGTCACTCTCAATAGATCACTCAACTGAGTCCACATGAGTACCATCTGAAGAGCCATCTCAAGATGACTCAACTAAGTCCATAGGAGTACAAGGCAATATACCATCTCAAGCCAACTCAACTTAGTCCAGAGGAGAACAAGGCATGCAACCATCTCAACTCATATCAAGTCAGTCCAGAGGAGTAGACAAGAGACCACACGTCCTCTCAACTCAGTCTAGATTCTGACGCACACCCATCACATGAGCACAGATCATCTCAACTTAGTCTAGAGGAGAATGACACACCCATCTCATGGGCCCTTTCACAGATCGAATCAACTCAGTCTAGAGGAGAACGACTTGGAGAATGTCACACGACGTTGCAATCATCAACACTCCCTCTCAACTAGGGAGACATTTTCCACCACACCAAGTCTCTCACGAAAGTACTCAAACTTCATCTTGGAAAGAGGTTTGGTGAAGAAATATGCAACATGCTTGTGTGTAGAAAGGTACTCCAAATGTACATCTTTCCTCTGCACCATATCTCAATGTTTTTTTGATTTATTGTTAAACACAATATTCTCGCAGATATTCACATAACTTTGGTTATCGCAATTGATAATGGTGGAATCCATCTCAAGTCCAAATAAGTCTACAATGATCTTGCGAGGCCCCACTCCTCCACGAAATGCCACGTATAACACTATGTACTCTGATCTTGTGGTACTCAAAGCCACATAGCTATGTTTCCTACTGCACTAGGAAACCATGTCATATCTCACTATGTAAACTAGGAAACCATAGCTAGGAAACCATGTCAGATCTCACTAGGAAACCATGTCAGATTTCTGCTCGATGTAAACTTCTTGCTCGATGTAAACTTCTTCCTCGATCTCACTATTGAGAAAGGTTTTATTTACATACATTAGATGTAGTATCCAACACATGGATGAAGTAAGAGAAATAATCATACAGATGGAAGTGTGTCGAGAAACAAGAGAAAATGTCTCTTCATAATCTATTCTCTCCACCTGAGAGAATCTTCTAGCCACAAATCTCTCTTTTGTACTTCTCGACACTTCCATCAAATGCATGCTTGATATTATACATCTACTTGGAAGTCACCACAAAATTCCCTTCTAGTCTGGGAACAATATCCCACAAAACATTCTTCATAATGGACTCATACTCTTCGGTCATGGCATCTTACCAAAACTATTGTCCTGCTGCTTCTCCATGAATATAAGGTTCAATATCAATGATGTGGCTCATATCTAGAACATAGCTCCAAAGTATCTGTGGTTGCTTTCTCTCTCGAAATGTACCATGAGGAGCTGCATGTCCCTCTACCTTCAGTAGAGTCTATTGAATCTAGGAAGGCCTTTTATGGCCTACTGCAATGTCTCTGAGAAACATCAACTGGAGCTATAGGATCAATTGGATCGATATTTGTCTCCTTCTGAGTTTTTGAAGGGGGAAATTGTATTGTCTCTTCCTGCTTGTCAAATAGTTTGACTCTCTCTGATTCAAGTGGCTCCCTGTGAAGTTGGAAGGATGAACATCTTCATTTTCCCGTGTTTCTAACCTAGAGACATCCCATGTCTTATCAGGTCCTCTACTATCTCTACATTATTATGCTAGCCTCCCGTACTAGAATAATAACCAATATGACCTCCTGCAGGGATAAAAATCAAAATGGACTCTTATACTAGGATAATAACCAATCAACACAAATGGGCTCTTGTACTAGGGATAATACCCCTTCAATAATGAAATAAGAAAATTTGCCTCCCATAGGGATAACAATCAACATGGCCTCTTGTACTAGGATAATAACCAAGATGGCCTTCCAAAGGGATAACAACCGAAATAGCCTCCTCTACTAAAATAATAACCAAGATGGCCTCCCAAAGGGATAGAAACCAAAGTGGCCTCTTGTACTAGGATAACAACCAACCAAAAATTGGACTCCCGTAAAAAGAAGATACAGCCTGTGGAAGATAGGCGTTTATACTAGTCCTATTACTATTCTCATACAGGTGTTCTAGGTAAAATCATCGTATATTATTCATATAGGATTGGAATTCATTGAGACTAGTTTCATTTGAAATAGGACAGTCCTTAATATATCTAGTATAGGTTTCAGAATCAGATATCAAGTATTGGGCGAAGAAAATTTTGTACAAGTGCGCTCTCCTGGAAGGGCCAAAAATCAGAAAGGTTTGGGAAAGTTACTGTTGGCACAGGGGAAGACCCGGGGTTCAATATTACAACAATGCACCAACAAAACCTTTACTATCAACCCTTTCAGCAACACCTGCGAAGCAAATGAAGTTTCACCCGAGGTAGAGGCAGGGTTGGTTGCAGGACTCGGGTCATTGCAACCTTAGTTGGGACATAGATCTATGAATGTAATACTTAACAAAGAACTTATCACTGACAACTCATCAATATTTAACTACTAACTACTCCACAGATAAAATAGAGCATCGCATCATTCATCCAGATATGATGTATTTAAGCACTTATCATAGAGAGGAAGATTAGATCTAGTAGATTCAAGCACTAAGCACATTCACATAGGTCATATCTAACATCCATATACATCATTAGCACAAAGCATACACATATCTATCTATCTATATCAAAGCACTTAGCAAGTAAAGACATAAACACATTAAGACATCACACAAAGTAGAGAAACACCGCATATACGTGGTTCATCCCCACCCTGGGGCTACGTCCACCAACTCTTCTTCTTTATTATTTTTTTTCAGATTCTTATAGGCACATAGCATCAAAATTCTACTCCGCAGAAGACAAGAGATCTGCGTGCACTCTGCCAAATCCTCCTTCTTCGAGCTAGGGTACAACACCAAGCCTTCTTATAATTACTTGCATGTAACTCTGTAGGTCTCACATAATATGCAGAAAGCACTTACAACCCTTCAATCACATAGATATAGCACTTATCCATTCGTACTCACTACATTTCTTTAGCAACTATTTATACATACAAACTAGGCCTAAACATGGGTAAATCCATGGGTCGACATTTCCATACCTGTTACATAATCCCAAATCCCAAAACGGATCCAAAAAGGAGTCAAGATCCCGTGATCTGTGCTTCATCTTGCACTCCTCCTTCGACAGGATGTCAAAGTCCTAAAATAGGTCAAATTTGACCAAGGATCTCCCAAAACTTGGTCAACGGCCAACAAGCCTCCAACACTCACCTGTGACTCATCCTGAGTCACTCTGATCTGGGTAGTTATGCTTCGAAAGCCTTGAGCTTGGCTTGAGATGCTTCGACTTGTTGTTGTTCCATGGCCTCTTGTTCAATGAACTCTTGGATGACTATCTCATTCATAGGTCCCTCCATGCGTTGTTCAACTATAGTGGAAACCTGCTCCAGTTATGCTCCTCGGCCTTCGACCTATGTGAACAATTGGTAAGACTTATCTTGTACATGTTGGAGCCTTTGAGTTACTTCCATAACTCTGCCTTGGATAGTGTGGATCTGCTGCTGGGTGGTGTGTTTCTCTTGGGATCGCTTCATTCTTTCCATAGCTGAAAAGGGCTTCAATTGCGCCTGTATCATTTTGGCTTGATACTTCACCTCTTGGAGCTGCGACTCCAATGTCTTCAGTTCTGGATTCTTAGAGATTTTCTCATAGGTCTGGGCACTACGATGAGTGAGTTTCTTAAATTCCATAGTAAGGGATTTTATTCTATCAACTGTGCTTCGAGAAGTTGCTTCTCTTTGATCCCTCACATCCTATGGAGTCTCAGGCACTGTGTGGAGCTCTAAGTCTGCTATGTGTTGCTATAGTTGCTGGATAGCTTCTATGAGTTATTCTACTTGCTATGTGACTCGATCCTCTACCTTTATTTCTACGACTTTCACAGAGCGAAGTGCTTTGCTGACCACTTCTTTCACTTCGAGTTGCTCTGCGAGAAACTGTTCTTTTCCTTCCTACATCTGTGCTTTTTCTTTATTGAACTTTTCTTGGAGAGCAATCTTTTCCTATTCTGCAGCTCAATGTTGTTCAACAAGTTCTCCTTGTACTTGCATCAAATCCTGGGTGGCTTGTTTTGTTTCCTCTTAGGCTCGTCAAAGGTGAGATTTAGTTACATCTGCTAGTCGATGGAGTTGGGTTGGCTCATCTCCCAACTCCGGTTCTCCCAATGGAAGAGGCATAGTGGAGACTGCGCGAATGGACTAAAGGGCCTATTGTACCCCTCTGAGTTCGATTTCAATTCTATCATACATTTCCTCCTGCTTTTCTCCTTGTTTCTCTGCTATTTCTAGTGAAACATCGTTCAGGGCGATTATGATGAATTCAAAATCATCGAAGGTGAGGACAGTCTACATCTTGGTCATGGTGGCTTTTGATTTCTTCTGAGAAGAAGGTTTCGGAGGGGGGAAACTTTCTCTTCTTCGAGGGGTCAATCTTGTCTCTGGGCGGTGTTACTTCACTGGGATTCTATTCAGTTTCTACTTTGTCACCACCCCCTTGGTCAGGTGACACTGAAGGAGTCTTTCCTGAGGTGTTTCTTAAATTTTGGACCTCCTCAATCTTCTTTTGTCTACTGGTTTCGGGTGTATTCTTTTCTTTATGAGTGTCCTTTGAGCTGTCAATATCAGATATCTCTGTGGGGTTGGTGGGGCTAAGGATGTCAACAGACCATTCCTTAGAAATTTTCTCAAGGTATTCTTCTGTAAGCTTATAATATGACTGGAGCTACTCTTTATGTTCATCTGCCCGCACTGTAATGTAGGTGAAGTGATGATCTGCGTTGAACTTCATCAGGGGTCAGAACCTCTATAAGGTGTTTAGAGTCATGTGAGGCTCGAATTTGATGGCTCGCTTTAGCTGGAGGTATTATGTATGAAACACAACATTCAACTTCCATTGTTTGTTCATATCAGTTGAATACCATAGGGTAGCAAACTTCATGACGAGCGGTTCGAACGACTCTATGTCTGGGAAGGTTGCTCCTTTTGGCATCTCCCAGAAAACAAATGCAATGAGGACCAAGAGCCAACTGAAATGAAATTCATAACCCTAATCACGTGCTTCTCTCCAATATAGTTCCAACTGGTTAACTAGGTACTTCACCCAGTTCATCTGTAGGCCTTCCGTCCACTTCCCTATGAGGTCAATGACAAAGCCGGTGACCTGTGTAGGTCGGTTCTTCCTTACTAACTTTTTATCTATCAGTTCACATGTGAGACACATTGTGCCACTATGGATGGTAGCTATCTTGTAGCCTCTTGTTCCCTTCTCGACATCACCATAGGTATCCTTGATCTTTTGTGCCAGCGTGCGATCTGTGGATTTTCCTAGATAAAATTTCTGTGGGTTGGGTCCTTTCATAATCAGGCCTGTGGTCCTATGGATCGGCATTGGGTCAACTGTAATGTGGTTGTCTATCCATAAGTAGCCACCATGGTAACATGAAAGTATCATCTTGATGCAAGCGTTGACTTCCTGGTGTCTTCCAAAGTCTAGGATTTTCATGACATTCAGCAGGGTGGACTGTGTGAGGTTCATCGTCCATGATTGAGGGATGATATTTGAGTTCTTCCCTTTTGTTCTAGTTAGGTACTTGTATGGGGTGAGCATACCATAGATATTGCGATCTCTGAGGTTGAAGTCATTGAAATTCAATGCTGCGATCCTATCTTGGTATGCTCGAACTGCACGTATCCTCTTCAGGAGGTATGTAGTAACTATGGTGTATTCAAAATATCGTGGCACACTATTTTGATTCACCATACCAGCTAGAGGTGGGATGTAATCGGGCAATATGGATGGAATCAACTTCGCATTGGCTAGGTCATCTTTGTGCTTAGTTCTCTTCTCTACTATTGGTCGAGATGGCCTCGATCCATGAGCATTCGACAGAGAGGCTTGCAGTCCTCTCGTCGATGACGCTTGTACACTTGTAGACATCGACATGACTCTTTCAGTCATGAGGTCAATCAGAACTTCTTCGAAAAATTTCTCTGCAGCACTGAACTCGTCTGACATACACGCTCGGGGTTGAAAATATCGAGTTCAAGGATTAACTTAGACATTGCAATAGGATAGAGGGAAATGGTGCAATGATCACTGTGTAAAATCAATGAGTCTGTGGGCTCAAATTCACGATTATCAAAAATTTTCTCGGGGCATGGTGCAGAGGGATAAATAGATAACTTGGCAACAGATTGCTTGCAATGGTTGAGAAGCCTTCATTAACTCTATTATGTCTATTACGATGCGGTCCAATGGTCTGGTGGCGAACTATAAATTCCTTTCTACCCATTCGGGGGGTCGACCGAACGGTTATATTGTTCCCAACGACTATATTTCTTCACCCTGGAGAAGTGCCATGTGACGTTGTTCTGTTATCCCATCAAAGTTTCAATTTTTCAAAATTTCCTTCTGCGAAGTTCCCTTTGGAACCTTCTGTAACTTTTTGATCTTATCTCTCTTCTTACTTAGCTTTCTAGCCTTCTTCCCAGTGAGATTTGTCTCGGTATTCCTTTTTTCATTCTGATTCTTATCTTCTTTTGGCATAATTACTTTGCACTATTGAGATTATTTCCTAAGATTCGAGGGTGATACTTCTTCTTTAGATGGAATAGGTACTTCAATCTTTTGTGGGTCTTCTCGTGTTCTTGCAACTTTGACATTCAGGTATCAGGTGTTAAATAGCTTTGATCTGTTCTCCTGTTCTTCAATCAAGTGTGCGATCGTTTTAGTCATGAAATCTTTTAACTCTTTCTTCTTTTTCTCTAAAACCTCTTCTTCTTCTTTCCTTTTGGTCTGATCTCTTTTGATCCAAGGTTTTCCTAGTAACATGGTAAATGGGGCGTTGTTCTCAATAAATTTAATAATCTCAAAATCTTCCTCTGTTGAAGTTCCATTGGAATTCATAGAAATCCAGGTGAGCTTTCCACATAGTTTTATCAACTTTCCTCTAAATATCCCTATTCCTCCCAATGAAGAAGTCATAGCAGGCTTCCCTAAAAGTTCCCAAGTTGTTTCTGTCATGATATTCACTTGAGTTTCCTCATCTAGAACACAGTCAATGTCGAAGTCTCTTATTCTTTCTTCAAGGAATTATTTTTCTTTGAACATCTTTGATAAACTGACATGTTAATGGTCATTCAAGGTTTCTTTTATATGTAGCAATACTTTCTCTAATTCTTTCTGGGGTTCTATTATAATCATAGTTTCTGGATCCACCTTAGGGTTTTCTTGTGTCATGTTAATTTCTTCAAGATTAGTAATCATTCTAGGGAAATCCAATACTTCATGGTCCATAGCTTTGCAACAAAGACAACTAGGTTAATCCTCTCTTTCTTTTAAATGATTCCCATCTCTTTCGGTACTGCACACTAGGATCATAGTAGCTAACTTGAAAAAATTTCTTTCTAGGATCCTGCATCCACTTGTTAGTCCAAACATTCTTTCTATGCATAGGTATAACATATCTTTCACTATTCTTATCAGATCTACACATATCAAACATTCTTTCATCTATTAGTGCCCTAGTTTTCAATCTAGGACATAATCTATCAAACATACCTAGATCCATACCTTTGAAACAAAAATTTCCACTCATCTTATATTCTACAGAGCACAAAGATTTCAGAGCTAGAGCTTTTCACTATTATTACCTTTATCATAGTACATATGTTCCATATCTTACCTCTTTTCTTCAGATCTAATATATTTTCTTGGCACAGAGATTCACAGGTCAAGTAGAGTGTTGCGCACTAGAACGACAGATCTATGCACAGAGATTTCACAATTTCAGGACGGATCTTTTCACAAAGATTCTTATTCCTTAGTTCCCAACAATCACAGTTTTAGGTCCTGGCAACAAAACCATTTGTTTGCACAGGGGCAGACCCAGTGTTCAATGCTACAACAATGCACCAAAAAAACCCTAACTACCGACCCATTCATCAACACCTACGAAGTATATGAACTCTCACCCGAGGTAGAGGTAGGGGTGGTCGCAGGACTCGTGTGTATGCAACCTTAGCTGGGACATAGATCTATGATTGTAATACTTAACAGAGCACTTAGAACCAACAATTAATCAATATTTAACCACTAACTACTAAACAGATAAAACAGAGCATCACATCATTCATCCATATCTAATGTATTTAATCACTTATCATAGAGCGACAGATTAGATCTAGCAAATTCAAGCACTAAGCACATTCACATAGGTAAGATCTAACATCCATATACATCATTAGCACAAAGAATAAACAAATCTATCTATCTATACCAAAAACCTTAGCAAGTAAAGACATAAACACATCAAGACATCACACAAAGAAGAGAAACACAACATATATGTGGTTCACCCCCACCCTGGGGCTATGTCCACCAACTCTTCTTGGCTAGTGGGGATTGATGAGATTTATCACGGGGCTCTGAGGGAGAAGGAGTTGGAGGTGCATAGACTCACTCATGAGTTGGAGAGCACCTGAGGATTCTTGAGAAGCACACAGATATCCCTTCAAGAATCAGAGTCTAGATCAAAGGAGCTTCTTGAGGAGATCCGTCAGATATCCACTACATCCATCTTAGTGGAGAGTTAGATATATCCTTCAGTCGCATTGCTAGAGGATGTTGGTGGTTTAGCAGAGGAGCTCCAGTTGATGGAGGAGCATGAGGAATACCCAGGATCACTGATGAATATGGAGAGTTATAATCTAGAGGCCCAGGAGATACCCTCCATGAGGATCTTTGAGACAGTCGAGCACTCACATTCGCATGGGGACTCTAGAGCCAGGGGAAGTTTTGAGGATACTTTCGTTTGTGTCTGGAGAGTGCTTGAAATTCATGTAGAGGTTGATCCAATAGCACACCCAAGACCCATGATGCTCTAGGAGTATACAGGATATTACATGTGTATGCAAGAGCATACAATAATGAGTGATAGTTCATAGAGACAGGCCGAGATATGCAGTAGGATTCATATGGACATGTTGGATTGTAGGGAGGAGACACACTTAGGGGATCATGTAGATGCCTCTCCTTTGTAACATCACATAGTTATGAGAGATCACCTTCATAGTATCATCAGTTGCATGGGAGATGAGATATGGAGGGTGGTTGACCAATAGTTGGAAGAGTTACTTCTGATTGTACTGGATGATTGGGATTTGATGATGACTACAGGTGAGTATTTATCATGGATACTAATGGATGAGCTTCTGGTCAAATCCTTGGGATTGACCAAATCATGTGATATCTTCCAGTCCTACAGTCAGCTACAGATGTTTCTGTTAGCCTTTCCCGACACTTTTATCATAGAAAATATCATGGGGAGGGATAGACAATGGCAGAGGACATGGAGAGTGGTTAGGCTGAGACCACTTAACATGAGTTCTTTTACGGCATACAGTAAGACATAGGTGGACAGTGATAGGTAGATAGTTGAGACTTTCTATGTGATGGTGAGCATCATAGGGCAGGTGATAGAAGACATCTCATAGGGAGACAAAGATATAGATATTCATGAGGATGAGCATGGAGGGCTTCTGACAGTGATCAGTCTGACACAGGAGCAGTTAGCAGGGATTTGTTGACGGGCGAAACAGTCCATCCGTCAACTGGGAGAGTGGAACCGGTCCGGGGTTGTCTAAATAACCCAAGTCGTTTGGAATGAACCACCCTGACGAGTTTAACGGCTCCGTTGGCCGCTCTAAGGTCTCCTAAAGAAACCAAAGAGAAAAGTTGATCTGAGCTAAGTAATCTAAA
>ML782564.1:749683-802902 GCA_009831015.1 Picea engelmannii | reverse complement strand
ACAAACTGTTTGATAATCATCAAGAGATCATACCAGCGAGGTTTCAACATCTTCGCCGGTAAGCCTCGGTCGCATGAATTCACTGTGCGAGATTGAAATAGTAATGTCCACGGGACATCCTTAACCTTACAGCTTTTCGACCACTTTTGTCCCTCGACAGGCAAGCCAGTCGCAGAGCTGAGGGATTGTTCGGTGACTTCAAGCTAGACATCTCCAACTTTGGCTCTATAGCCATCGAACGATAAAGCAAACTGCCGAGACACAGTGATGTCGTAACCATCAAATTTCCTGATAAATGGAATCCACCCAAACTCTTCTAAGTTGTCATACGCACCATCAAAAGTTAACAGTGCTTGGGACCCGTTGGTCTCGACTCTCACAACAGGAGCCATAGTTCCTGTACATGGTAGGGTTCCAAGTGAATGAAACAATACACAGAGTGGAAAAGATAGGGTTTAACAGCTTGAATGTTCGACGAGACCGGAAATAACTCCATGCGTGCGAAGGTGGAGGGATTACCACCGCCACGCATTACATTAATTAACTGAGTACAACGTTATCAAAACATGATCATTTATAGCATGCTTATCGGCTAGGAAATCGATGTGTAATCATGTTAACGTGCCACTTACCCGAAACAGAACTAACACCACGCGTTACATTCAAGTGCCAAGTGTACAGTTCAATCAACATAGTACCCAACACTAACCATAGATCAGTCGTGTCATTTTAATGCTTCATACCACTGTTAATACACTCAATCCCATACATAGTTCGAAACTATATGATCGTTCAATAAAACATCAACTCAGAAAACCAATGTATCGAGCAAGGGTTTAAATCACAAAATCGAAATGCCAATAGGTCGATCAAAGTGCTTTTGCAAAACTTCAAACTATTACCACTTTATATGAAATCAAACTCATGATATTGCCAATGTGCTTTTAGCATAATTGAAGTGTCAAAACATTGCAACCAATAATCATATGAAATTGATAAGTTAAGAGTTCAAAGTAATAAGAATTGAGTCTCAACCAAAATGAATTATGTCACCTAAGACATCAAGCATAACTCATAACTTAACATTCCCAATAAAGAAATCGAATTGTGCAATTAAAGTGAATGGATACAGTTTGAAAGAACCTTTTGCAGTGAAGTGATAAACCAATGGTCAAATGTCTTTCAACAAATCAATAAAAGACGACGATAGTCCAGACAAGGAGAGAAGTGTTTTCACACTTTCAGTTGTGAAAAATCAAATCGAAATCAAATTGCAATTGTCGCGAAAATGAAGCAAATGTCTTGAAGCACAATGCGACGATGATTTGTCGTTTAGAAGACAAGAGGTGTAGGCAGCATTTTTCTAGTAATAAAAAAAAAATGAGTTGGCTGCCAACAGGATTGGAAGTGATAAAATTCCAAGTTTTGTATGGGATGTGAGAAGTCCATTTTGTTGGTAGGTTGTTTCACCTTATGATGACCTAGGTTGTGCCAGAGAAGCCACATACTTTACTGTGGGTTGGTTTTGAGTGGGCATGCAAGGACTTGTCCTATGGAGTGAGACATTTTCTCACTTTTGATCCTCATGATCGAGCATGGAGATTGTTGAGTAGAACTATTTCTACAGAGGTTCTCTTACAGATGTAGCTTATGGACAATAGGTCCAGTTTCCATAGTTATTCCAGCCTGAGGATCTAGGAGTGGGGGATCCAGTATATTTACAAGGAGAAGACATGCATGGTCAGAGTAGCACAACACCAACATGGTGATCTTCGATAGAGACTAGCATGGGACCTGGGGATTACAGGGTTGAGCATTTCACTAACTGATAGGGGCAAGTGGACCTTTGCAGGGGAAAGATGTTTTGACTTTCCATTGAGCTTCAGTGTTGAGAAGAGCACATCACTTGAGGGTGTCTCACAGAGGTCTTGCAGTACCTCACTCTGGTATCAACATGTGTAGTTGATGAAGGTTGTGTTGATCTTGGGATGGACTTGGAGGATGGAATCATTCCGGTATGAGGCCATATGTCATGGGAGATTCACGGTGTTGATATATTTCAGGATTATGCTTCACAGGGTATTGTAGTTCACGTCTTGTTATGGGACCTAGGGGGTGGAGTGTATGATAGTTCATCTCTCGATGGGGCCTACTGTGTGTCCCACATGTGGACATGGGACCCCGATATTATATTTGGATGGGTTTAGTTATTGCTTGAGGACAAGCAATATTCTAATAGGGAGGACTGTAATGTCCCCACTTTGGTACATTAGGGTATTACAGAGTGTTATGATTACCAGAGTAGCCAGCTGGAGATTATAGCGACTATATGAGCTATTGAGGGGTATTTTGGTGTTCATCTTGCATCGCTCATATTATTTCATCATTATGATCCATTCCACATAGCTTGGCTTTGGTTTTGTTGCATTTTGACGATTTCCATGATTTTGAGTTATTTTGGGCTATAGGTTAATTAAATGCACTAAAGAGGTCATATTGGGCATAATACTTGGAGGAAATTCTTAGTGTAATATCTCAATGGAATCGGGATGAACCAAACTACAGGATAGAATGATGAAAAGTGAATTTCAGTGGCTAGGGAAGCCACAAGGAGAGATAAGGTGCTTTCCAGAGGTAAAAGAGTTAATTAATTAATTAAAGTGATTTAATTAATTAATTAATAATTAATAAATAAAAAGTCACTTCGGAGGGACAAGGTGAGTAGTAAGGATAAAAGAGAGGAAGGGCCTATATTCTCTCATTCATGTTGATTATCAGATTTGATATTTGGATTCTAGCTAGTGAGCCCATGCCTTGGGGGTTTTGAGGGTTTTGACTTAACAAACCCTAGAGATTAGCTCGGTGGTGAAAGATCCCAACCAAACTGATCCAAGCTTGGTCACAGAGGTGAAATATTCCTCCCTCACCATTCTACATCATATCTACTCAGTATCAGGAGAGTTCTACACCAGCCACAGGTACATGGAGAGAGAGGGTGCACCATTTAGGGTTTCCAACAAGGGGGGCCCACCATTGATGAGAGGGAAGTTTGATCCAAGATATTGGAAGGACTTCTAGAGATTCTAGCACTTGGGTTTTTGTTGCAGGGCCTTGGTCATCAGTCCTAGTGCATTTTGAGAGAGGTAATCTTGCCATATGATTTCCTAGAGCATTGGCACGTTTTGACAGGAGGAGGGTGCTATTCAGATTCAGATCTATTCATTGTAGAGGGGTTATACTTCAGATATGAAATTGAGACTTCATCTAAATAATTAAAGTGCCCCAATTTATCTTTCTGGGAAGTTTAGGGCATTTGGAGGTCTCCTTCATCAGGGACGAAATATTAGGGTTTGACAGTATTAAGGAGGGCGCAAATCCACTTGGGGATTCAACATTTGAGGGAGCATCTCTTGGTATTTCGATATGAGACTTCAAGAGGGGAATCTACTCACCCCGATATACAGTTTGGCATCTTCATCGAAGTGTTTGGAGGCCTTGAGCAACAAGGCTGAATTGTTGAGGGTATTCAGTCTTCCAACAGGGCGTGACTTAGCCAATCTTGGGGTTTCACACTTCATACGGCCTGTATCTCATCTTGTATTCATCTATAATAGACAGATGACCTTTGGAGGCTTGCATATCCTCTCTTGATATTGATTGAGGACCATCCTCATTTTTTTATGATCTCTTATGCTATATTGTACTAGATCTGCAGATCCATTGTATCAGTTCTTCTACTATTTTGAATAAAGATCAAATCTGAGGTATTTTGAGTTATCTCTTGTGTGGCTGATATTGCATCTATTTGAGGTATGTCCATTTCTATATATATGTTGATTACTATTGCAAACACACATTAAAATCATCATTATAAACCCTATGCACAACCCTAAAGACCATAACCAACAAAGTGTTTCACAAAATGCCACAACCAGAAAACAGTTAAAAATTCATGCAAAATGGGATGTTCGTGGCATCTTCACTTGGGAACATTATAGTGACCTACTTACTATGAGAATAGATCACAAATAAGACTAAATTATCCATCTATGAAATGACCTTACTGCATTTCTTAGCGGAGATTAAAAAAATAGCGGTAGGAAGGGCTACCTCTGGTATCCTGCACATGTTTCTACTCAAAGTAATAATAACAATGTAGGGTCTAGAAACATACACAACATGTCACTTTCAAAAATATGGTTGTATTAAAATAACATCACAAAATTCAAGGGTAGAAATATCACACAATACCTCATCTTTTAAGAGCTTGATGTTGTAGGGTAGACAACATTGTTGACTGACGAAAATATATCTTCCTTGGAGAAGCCACCTGTTGGTGTACGATTGTGGGTGCGGTGTAATCAACAAGTCCAACCTCTTGATGACATATGCTGAGATCAGGTTCCTCTGAATATTTCTATTGAAAATGAAATGAATTGGATCCCACTTTACCCACATTTGTGAGTGAAAGATGCGTTTCCCTTCCTCTGGTTCTTCTGGTTCTCTTGGATGGACTTTGGTGGTAGTGAGAGTGGCGCTGGGTTTGGAATCAATAATCTTCTTCCATCCTTATGGATTTGATTTAGATTAAAAATATTCCTTTGACTCGGAAGCTTTCAGTTTGGCCACTAGTGATTACTTCGAGCGACATTCTTTGGTGTTGTGCCAAGAGCTTTTATGGTATTCACACCACTTTCTCGTGTCCTTCTTCAACTTCTTATTACCATTCTTGTGTTGTGGCTTGGAACGGTTGTCCTGAGAGTGGCCATATTTTCTATGTCCCTTGTTTTGTGGGTTGGGGCCGCCTTTGAGTTGCTTCGGCTATGAGGAGTTTGTAAATCCAAGTTGTTGCCTCTTCTGCTTAAATTTCTGCTTGATCATGACAACATATCTATAAGTTGTACCCAATGATGCAATGTACAGAAAATCCATTTTTGTTTGAATGTATCTATGCATAAAGTCGCAGTATTTGATCACCAGATGTTATTCAAAATCTTTTGATACCCAATTTGGTGTGTAGGGTATGGAAAATATTGGTGAAATATGGTATTGTTTGGTCTCTCATTCTAGTCCCGACTTCTTGTACCCAGATATTGTCAGGGACATGCACAAAGATAAATAAATGAAGAACAGACCTCTCTAATACCACTAATGCATATTTATGGGTGGGAAAAAATGAATAACAAATTGAATGAAATAATACAAAGATACAGAGAACAACAACATATATCCAGTGAACAATAACTTCTATTGAATAAATAAAATAGGATGAAACTGTAAAATTGTAGAACCGAAATCAACTTGCTCGAATGGTGGTAGCTATCTTTGAGAAGAGATGTGGCTTCTACATGCATCTGTTTGAGAAGAATGATTACAATGAGGCTCTAGAGGCCTTTTTAACATTACTCATGAATTCCAAAACCCTATACATCCAAAAACCTAACCCTAGGAGGTGAAACACTAAACGTTATGTGGGTCCTGATGGGTAAGTTGGTACCTCAACTTCCCGATGTATTAAATTTTTCATATGACTTCCGTTTTAGGTGCGTGATAGCATGTTGGAAAGGTCTTTTCGAGAACTACACATTATGCCTTCAAACTCTGACTTCGTCTACATTTTTACTGTGGCAAGAGAAAAACCATTTTTTAGGGCCCCAAAACAGACCTAGAAGTACAAAAAGATGTACTGACATAATAAATTCCAAAATAATCTAGTTGGATTAGATGGGCAACCACCAATATCCACC
The DNA here is from genome assembly GCA_009831015.1 of Picea engelmannii. Taxonomy (NCBI): domain Eukaryota; kingdom Viridiplantae; phylum Streptophyta; class Pinopsida; order Pinales; family Pinaceae; genus Picea; species Picea engelmannii. The sequence continues at coordinate 797,155 of ML782564.1, read as the reverse complement.
TGGCAAATGTGTAGGGATTCAAACAACCCCTAAGGTGTAGAACCAACAATTACAAAGAATTACAAAAGAACATGTTGAACTAAAATTGTCAAAAGGAGCTAGTTGGAATAGGTGGGTGGCCACCAATATCCACCTGGATCAATTATCTCCTAAAAATATGAATTTTCCTAATCGTGGCTAAAAAATAATAATTTTTTTAATGGTAGCTAAAAAATAGGAATTTTCCTAATGGTGGTTTATGATCCCATAGTTTTGTAAACCCATGGTATTTTACCATGGTATTACATATAGGAATCCACTTGATAAAAATAGATGTGATACAAATAGACATGGTATAAATAGTTGTCCTCCTAAATAGTAGTAAAAATATAAAAAATGGGGATGTCATGAAGTATGTAGTTGACCATGTACCCTAGCACCCCTCCTAAAACACAATCGAGCTATGTACAATGAAGAGTCCAGGTAATATGAAGCCATGTTAGGTACTCATATACAAGTATAGATGCATAACAACTAAACAAAAGTGAGGTAAAGAGGGAAAACCCAATGGGAACAAAATCCCTGCTCAAAATATGTTGCTAAAAAGAAAAGAATGCTAACATGTTCAACTGATGAGATGATGTATGCCTCACTCCTAGAATTTCCCTCAGTGATACAAACTTCTATTCAATGAAAGGATTTGTAAATGTGTCTGCCACCTGCTATGAAGATGGAAAGAGTTGCATATCAAAAACTCCATCTTGAATCTGTCCTCAAATAAAGTGCATATGAACTTTGATGTGCTTGTTCCATTTCCCCATGAACTGGGTCTCTACAGAACTTGAGAGTACTCTAACTATCACACCATATAATTTTTAGATGATGAAAATGAACTCCCAACTCTATAATAAAGTGTTGCAACCAAATAACCTGAGTAGTAACATTTACTGCACCCTTGTACTCTCCCTCTACTAATGATAAAAAAAATTTGATTGCTTATTGCTTGACCAACATATAGGTCTTGATCTAAGGTAGAAGGAATATCCTGAAGTGGACATGTGATCATTTCTATCACCTTCCCAATATGAGTCTGTGTAACCAACAAGATCAAAGGAATATCCTGTTGCATAGTGTATACCAAAGTTGGTAGTCCCCTTGATATATTTGAGAATCCTCTTTTCCTCCTTCCAGTGAAGCTCATGAAGCTCTTCCATGTGTCTAGAAACTGATCCAAATGCATAAGATATGTCTTGTCAAGAGTTTGTAAGGTAGAGAAGAGTCCCCACCAATTTTCGATGTCTAGTACAATCAACCAAAGGTGATGCATTGACATCCTCTGGTCTAAACCTTGACTAAAAGGGTGTTGGAGATCAATTGCAATATGTTATATGAAACCTATCAAGTATATATCTGGCATACTTGGACTAATAAATATTGATTCCTGAATCATTCTAGCTGATTTTAACACCAAGAAAGTAATGTAGCAGTCTCATATATGGCATATAAAAACTTTCATGCAAAGCAGGCTTCGCTACAAAAAATGAGGAGGCTGAGCTCCCTGTTATGAGTAAATCATATACATATAGAACTATAAGTGAATATGTGTTCCTCATCATATACACATTAGGATCTTATATAAATCTAAGAAAACCTCTAGAGAGAAGACAATAGTCCATTTTAATATACCATGATCAAGGTGTTTCCTTAAGTACATCCAATGACTTCCTCAACTTGCAAAATAATGATGGATACTGAACATATCCCTATGGCTTCTCCATATATATATCCTCATTAATATATTCATGTAAGAATCAATTCTTCACATCCTTATGGTGTACCTCCCACTTTCTAGCTGCTACAATAGCTAGAGCTAACCGAATGGAATCAATCTTGACAATTGGTGCAACAGTATCCTCATAGTCAATGCCTTGTACTTGTGCGAAAAATTTATCTACTAACCAAGCCTTATAATTTTTAATGTATCCATCAAAAACACTCTTTTTCTTGAAAATCCACTTACATATAAAAATATTCCTATTGGAAGGCAGAGGAACAAACTTCCATGTGTTGTTCTCTATCAGGAAATTGTACTCCTCTTTCATAACTTCCTCCTAATGGGGGTTTCCTTTAGCCTCTACATAAGACTGAGGATCTGATCAAAGTACCATATAATAATAAATAAGAAAAAATAGATCCATGGTAGTAAAATATTGCAGAGGATCCACAAACTAAGATCTGGTTCTCCGTGGATCGACGAGATCACCCACTACATAACCTACTTCCTGAAGAGTTTGTTGTTCCCATCTTGGTTGATGCTCTGGACCTGAAAATTATTGTTGCTAATCATAAATATCAGATATATCATATGTAATATCCCTAGGCCAAACCCAATTGTAAATGTAAATGCAAATGTACTTAAGTTGGTGAGTTGATTGATATCATTTTTGTACGCACCTTTCATGGAATAGTGCACGCATGTACTGCGTAGTAAAATGATGAAGTGTGCACATTCAAGGATACCACATGCAGTAACACTAGTGTGCACGATTTTGAGGTGAGGGAGCCTTTGTGTATATGTTGTGTTTTATAGGCTATCAAGCCAGTTATTATAAGCTAGGATTCTTATGTTTGGAATTAGGTCAGAGAGCCTAGATGTTAAAGGCCAGTGCGCCTATTTTTGTATATATCTCATAACTAATATAAAATACATTGTTGCACGTAGACCGACCACGATAAAAGATTATGGGGGATTAAACTCCATTATTTAGAGAAAGGGTGGGGCTAAAAGTTAAGGAAAAGGGATAAGCTGGGGAACTTAAGCCAAAAATGAATATTATATTAATATTTCCTAAATTATAAAGTATGGATAATTATTTTATCCTAAGTTCTAAAGCTGGGGACAAGTTGGACAAAGTAGCTCCCAACATGACAAGTGTCAAGTTGGGGACATGCATACATATTGTTTGAACTTAGTTCATTTCCCATCATTCTTCCCATCACTCCTTCCATCATTTAGTCATCGAGTAAATCATCCCTGAGCATTCACTCATGCAATCATCTATCCTCCATACTTCCTGTCACTGTATCTAAACATGTATCAACAATCATACTGGTTTGTGTAGGTGGTTAGCTTGGGAGATGGATTGAGGAAGTGGGTTGTCATGCCCGTGAGAGATTGAAGAGGTGGATTGTGAGGCCCGTGAGAAATTCTCTGGGTGAGAGAATTGCAGGGAAATGATTTCCTGAAGGTGATAAACTACAACTACAGGGATCTGAGACTTCATGTCCGACTTGTTGTTGAAGCCTGAAAAGGAAGTGGGACAGCCGAAGGAACGTTGAGTAGAGAAGGGGCACACTTCTTGGGGTGGGACAAGCATATGGGGAATGAAGGACTGTAGGCTGTTAGTTTGAGTTGGCACCTGTGACTAAGTCTTTCTTGTTGTCTATGAGCCGTTATCCTGGTTAGGAACCCCTTCACCCGGGTGGAGTTTAGTCCTAGCTCAGGGGTGACTCACTGTTGAGAGTGATGAACAATGTGGTTTAAGGATGGGAGGTTCATTGAAGGTTTGGACGTAGTTGGTGATATTATTACCAAGATAAGTGTCAATTGTGTGATAAATTTACATGCTGCATTATTATCTACGTGTTTATTTTTATGGGTTTATCCTATGTGTGGTTATAATTGTCTGTATATTTATGGGTATTTCATGTATATGTTGCATGTATACATTTACTGTTATTTCAGTGTGAATCTGTGCATTTACATATGTATTTGTATGTTTATGTTTTTTATATATATATTTCCACAAGAGTTTTGTGTGTGTATATTTTAATTGCATGAAGTTCGAAAAATTTATGTGGCATAACTCAGTTGGAAGATGGGTATGTTATAGTATGTTTTACAGAGAGAATGAAAGAGTTTCTCTCGTGTATCATGACCCGACATGGGTGGCTAGGGACATTACAATATGGTATCAGGGCCAAGTTTTCAACACTGAGCCTGGATGTGCCGAACAAGTTGATTTGAAGTGAAATTTCATAGAAGATTGATTTCGATGTGGCCAAAATTCAGGTTGCAGAGCCTCCATGGTAAAAAGTAACAACAATTCGACAAAATTGGGAAAAAGCCCCAATTTTTGTTGTTAAATTTGGGGAAAATTGAGAAATTCGTCCAAGTGATGAGATATTCCCGATTTAATATTTGTTCTAGCAAATTTGGATCTAGAATGGGTTGAATTTGAAGTTACAGTGAAGCCATGACAGATGGAGCGAGTTTATTGGTTAAAATTCTCAATTCGTGAATTGATTTTGGGTAAATTTGTTCCAGAAATGACAACCCACAATGATTTGTTGTTGCAGAGGTTGAACTAGTGTTATCGGGGTGAAATTGAACGAATTTCATAGTTGCAGAATGTCTATGGTAAATTGGGGAAAAAGTTAAGCTAAAAGACCCAATTTCTACAGTGGAATTCACGATGAATTGACGTGCATAAAAATGAATGTGCACAGGTAGGCGCACTAGATATGCATGTTGTGCAGTAAAAATCTTGTGATATGTAAAAATTGGGCACTGCGCGGAAAATATTTGTGTGTTGGAGCGTGCACTAAAAATTGGTGCCACGCGGAAAAATTTTGTTGTGCGAGTGTGCGCACTAAATTTTGGCACTGTGCGGAAAAATGTTACTCTGCGGGTGCGTGCACTAAATTTTGGCACCGCGCGGAAAAATGTTGGTGTGCCGGTCTGTGTGCTAAATTTAGCATTCTTTGGTGCGCACACACATAATAATGGTGTGCATGGTGTGTGTAGTATTGGCAGAGCACGAAGGAGTTTGGGTTGGTGCACGTGCAATGTGGGTATATGTTGTCACGCAACAATTTAGTTAGTGGTGCGCGCAGAGTATTGGTGCACAGTGGAGTGTACTAAACTCTGGCATGGTGCAGTGCATAGAGTGAAATACGTGCAAAATATCAGTGTGCATTACAAAAATTGCATGCAATAGGTAATAGTGAAAGAACCAAAACTCTGCGCGATGGATATTGGTGCATGACACAAAGTAGTGTGTGCAAGTTATTGGCGCGATAGGGAAGTGATGCACAGTGGTTATAGGTGTGTAGAGAACGATTTACCTTGTGGTGTTGCTATGAATTATAAATATATGTGTATGGGTTGAATTTTTCATGTGAGAAGTCATTTTTAGGGCGAACAACAGTAGAAAACCAACGATTTTCTGCAACATTTTATATCATTTCAATGTCATCCTTTTACAATGCGTTTTTGAGGCCCTTGAGAGTGTTTTTAGCTACTCAAAACCATGAGAATAGAGTGTGCCAAGGGACACTCTTTCTTTTCAACTCAAATAAAATAGCTCAGAGAGATCTTTCTAATGGTGTAAACCATTCGTCAAATGGAGCTTTTATGAGAAAGTTACAACACAAACAGTGGAGGGTAAATTTTAAGACCCAACTAACTTAAAAGAGCCATAACTTTCTTCTCTGGAATCAGATTGAGGTGCAGGAGAAGTCAATGGAAAGATATTGAACCATAGAAGATAGTCTCAGAGCTGAATTAAATTTTTGGGCATGCTAAAAGTGTTTAATATGTAAAAGAAGGTATGTAATGTCCCTTTCCAAATAGGAGCTCCAAAGAGGAGGCTTAATGGTCTAAACCACCCCGTTAGACTATAGCCAGGGCCAAAGAGGGGTAAACAGGGTTACTAGAGGTCACTCCAGTCACAGGTGTTATATTCGGAAAGTGACATTGAGATAAAAAGGGTTAAAAGTTCTTTTAAGTCAACATTGAGATAAAAAGGGTTATGAGCTAAAAATAGAAGTCAACAATGAATTAGGGTTTCAACAGTGATTTAGGGTTTTGGAAGTCAACAATGAATTAGGGTTTTAGCATGATTTAGGGTTTTGGAAAGATATAAAGGAAGGGTCAGTGACCTAATTCATCATTATGCATATTATTACTTATCATTGAGGAGAAGATGTGCATATCAGGAGAGATAGTTCAGTGTATTCCAGGAGGAAGACACAAGTTGGCTGATTTTGGTGTTAAAAGACACACCCTAGTCACCGGGAAGATCATCCAGGTCTTCCATCATTCTTCATTGATTTTGCAGTGCTCCCATATTCTAGGTATTATCTTTTAGTTTCTTATTTGTATTCCGGCTAAGATCCTTTTGTCTTTTGATCTAGCCGAGTGTTGTTATTACATTCATCTGTAGTTGCTTATTTGTATTCCGGCTAAGATCCTTTGTTTGTTGATCTAGTCAAGTATTATTAGTTTATTCAGCCACATTCAGTCATTTTGTAATCCACAGAGATATCATAATAAAAACTTTGTAGTTCTTTGTTGCGTTTATTATTTGTATGATCATTTATGTGTTGTAAACCTTTGATACTATACACACATTAGCAACGTTTCCTAGACTAGCCAAGTCAAGAACATTACAGTGGTATCAGAGCTTTAGTCCTGCCAAACTTTGACTAAACACAATGAGTGCAACAGAAGACCCAGAGGGTCGTGAAATATGTCACTTACAACAGGCATCAGGAAAGAAGGCATAGGCCCGATTTCCCCCATTTTCCTCCTAGCTCAAAGGAAGAGGTAGAGGCACATAGAGAAGCAAAGAGAAGGGCAGAGCGTGAGGCTGAGTGTAAGCCAGAGAGGATACTAGGAGACAGATATGAGTGACCATAGGGTAGAGGCAAGGCCCCTGTAGATCCATAGGAAGATTTCATGCAGGTTATCAATGATATGTTAGCTAGTCAACAGACCATGTCTCAATCCTTGGCACAGGTGGTTGATAGATTGGCTAGAGTGGGCACCCCAGATACACAAGTCCCGCATGCAGCACAGGGTAACTTGGGAGCAGGCAGTAGACCCCAATCACCCTCTTGCACATAGGCATATGCGAGTAGGATTCCCAGACCCTTTTTTCCCATTTTCTAGAGGGCACCTCCGTTAGTAGCACTACCACCAATAGCACAGAGGCCACCCACTCATGCCGAATACATTACAGAGTATAGGAGGGAGTACACAGCATTGGGTCGTGAATTCCATCAGGACATGACCTTAGTTGAGTACTGTGGACTCAGACTCAAGAACTGCCCCAGAGAGCCACAGAGGGGAGGACCACAATAGCAACAGGGGCATAACCTCGATTTCATCCGAAAAGTTGGGAAAATCACCATCCCTTGTTTTGACGGATCATCCAAATACACCGCCATAGCTTGGGTATAGAAGCTAGACACGTATTACAAGCTTAACCAGATGACTGAGACAGAGGCCATCAATTTTGCGACCTTACACTTGGAGGGTGAGGCACATGAGTGGTGGTATCATGGACTGGCGACATTGGGTCATAGTCGCATCACCTCACATAGGGAGTTTACAGATAGGCTCATGGACATGTTTGATAGGAAGGATCCTGAGATACACTTTAGGGATCTAGCCCAGTTGAGATAAACTGGCACATTAGAGGCATTCATCATAGAGTTTTAGCAGGTAGCCATGGCAGTGATAGATATATTAGATCCCAGGCTAATCATGCTATTCACAGAAGGAATCACAGAGACTTTGAGATGATGGGTTAAGGAATACAGGCTTCCCACTTTGGAGGATGCCATCCTTTGCACTTGAGATTTGGCAAGCTCAATGCCAAAGACTAAAACTTTCTCCAAACCATTTGTGCCCAAGAGGGATCAAGATAGGAAGCCATTCCAGAGAGAATGGAAGGGAAAGGAGAAGTTGGATGAGGAGACTAGGAAAGAGCTTATGAGGAATAAGCTTTGCTTCAATTGTAGAGATACTTAGGTCCTAGGCCATAGGTGCATGGGTAAGGGAGAGATTCATTATATTGAGGTAGCAGCAGACAATGTGGACAGTGAGGATGAGGAGCAAGATAGTGGATCCTCTATTTCAGAGGAGGAGTCAACACCAGTATAGGAGCATCCTCCCCGTGGACCACCGACACTGGTAGGAGCCCATCCTCCAATAGTCCCACAACTGCCAGAACAGGCTAATAGGAGGAAACCAACAAAGGGAGGTGTCATAGAGACCCTTTCTAGTGTTCCCAGGTATGATACCCTCCGTATTAGAGGGATTATTTAGGGGCAATAGGAAATATCCCTGATAGATGGTGGGTCCACCCACAAATTCATCAACGCTTCACTAGTATCGAGATAGGCACTTTAGACAGAGGTGTTTGAGGGGTTTGATGTTGCAGTAGAAGATGACCACACACTGGAGTGTCTAGACAGAGTTCCAAACTTAGAGATGAAGTTAGGAAACTACACAGTGAGAGACACATTTTATGTGGTTGACCTATCGGACACAGATATGGTGTTAGGAGTTCAATGGATGATTACCTTGGGAAAAATCACTACCAACTACCAAACCTTAGAAATGGGATTCAAAGATCAGGATGGGAAGAAGGTTGTTCTAAGAGGTATGTCATTGGGAGCACCTAGGACAATTTCATCCAAGAGGATGGAGAAGATATTTAGACATGGGGAGGTAGCATATGTCGTAGAATGCTTGATCACTACTTAGAAGGATTCAAAAGGTCGACAACAATACCATATAGGGATCAAGAATTTATTGGGACGACATTAGCAGGTCTTTGAGGCAATTCTACCAGGGAGACCACCTGACATGGGATTTAAGCACACTATTGAGTTGTAGGAGGGGTCCAAACCTATGATCACCCCCCCCATATTCATCCTAGGAGGTTCAAGGATGAGATAGAGAAGGAAATCAAGGAATTGTTGGTGATGGGACACATCAGACCGAGCAACAACCCATTTGCTTCTTTAGTTGTCTTAGTTCTGACGAAGGATGGCACCATGAGAATGTGCATTGATTACCGAGATTTGAAAAATAAAACCATCAAGAACCGATACCCTATCCCATGCATTGACGAGTTGATGGATGAACTGCATGGGGTATTTTTCTTCTCAAAAATTGATCTACACTCTAAATATCATTAGATCATCATTCGAGAGTAGGACATAGAGAAGATGACATTTCAATTTCATTTTGGACACTTCGATTTCCCTGTTATGCCATTTGAGCTAACCAATGCACCCGCTACATTCCAGTCTTGCATGAACCATATATTCAGGGATCAGTTAAGGAAATCAGTCTTGGTTTTCTTTGACGACATATTGATCTATATCCAGTCATGGAAAGAGCATATGAGGCACCTGGATGAGGTATTGAGCATCATGGACGCACAATCATTATATGCCAAAGAGTCCAAGTGCGAGTTTGGTATGAAAAAATTGCTTTACTTAGGCCACATCATCAGTGCACAGGGGGTACAGGTGCATCAGGGCCATTCTAGATTGGTCGACGCCCAAGAACGTGATAGAATTGAGGAGCTTCTTCAGGCTGTGCAACTATTATAGGCAGTTCATCTGGGGTTTTTCTCATCTTGGAGAACCACTGGCAGATCTTACCAAGCATGGGGCCTTCATATGGACCGAGAAATCACAAGAAGTCTTTGATCACATGAAGGAAGTCATGGGCACTTGTCCAATGTTGGCACTACCAGACTTCACCTTGCCATTTGTACTAGAGTGTGACGCATTTGGCGAAGGGATCAGTGTAGTTTTGATGCAGGGAGGACACCCCATTGTATTTGAGAGCCAGACACTTAGTCAACCTGAGAGGTTGTACTCCATTTATGACAAGGAAATTTTGGCAATCATGCATGCCTTGACCAAGTTCAGACAATATTTCGTGGGCAGCAAATTCATGGTCAAGACCGATCACAACAGTTTGAAGTATTTCCTTGAGCAGAAGGACCTCAGTGAGCGCCAATAGAAATGGGTGATGAAGGTACATGCATTCGAATTTGACATAGAGTATGTCAAGGGGAAGAAGAACATTGTGGCCGATGCACTATCGAGGAGCCCTACGACATGTTCTTTGATGGAGATTTCAGCAGATTGGAAATCCCACTTATTAGTGGAATATTCCAAGAACAAGTTCTCTTTTGAGGTGATGGATGGGAAGATACAGGATGATTGGTATAGGGTCATTGATGATGTCATATTTTACAAGGATAGAGTCTACTTGGTGCCAGATTCAGGGCTTAAGAAGAAGATCCTCACTACAGTTCATGATTCACCTCTAGCATGCCATCAAGGGTTTTTCAAAACCTACAGACAGATCAAAGAGAGGTTCTCATGGAAGGGCCTCAAACAAGACATTATGAGACACGCTAGTGAGTGTGTGACTTGCCAGTAGAACAATTTAGAGCATTCTCTTCCAGCAGGGCTACTTCAACCACTCCCCATTCCAGAGAAGAAATGGGAGAGTATATCTATGGACTTCATCATAGGTTTACCCAAGGTCCAGGGTAAGGAATGTATCTATATAGTGGTCGACAGATTGACCAAGTTTTCTCACTTTTATGCCATAACGACAGAGTAAAACGTAGTTTAGGTAGCCTAGATTTCCTTCAGGGAGGTCTTCAGAATTCATGGGTTGCTGAAGAACATCATCAGTGACAGGAACAGTCGGTTCATAGGGACATTTTGGAGAGAGTTGTTTCAGTTGGTGGGGACAGAGTTGACACCTAGCACTAGCTATCACCCTCAGATGGATGGGTAGATTAAGATTGTCAACAAGTGGGTTGAAGGGTATTTGAGGAACTATGTAGGAGGACAACAGAGAATGTGGGTAAAGTGGTTACATTTAGGAGAACATTTCTACAACACCACCTTCCACATGTCCATTGGTATGCCACCCTTACGAGCATTGTTCGGATATGATACTCCCACTTTGGTAGACTTGGTCTTCGGGGAAAGAAAATCTCCCAAGGACAAGGATTGGATCATAGAGAGTTAGGAGATTCTCAAGTTGTTGAAAGAGAACCTGCAGACGGTGCAAAACTGACAGAAGATAAGTGCAGACAGGCACATGATAGAGCATAGCTTTGAGGTTGGAGATTTGGTTTTCTTGAGACTCCAACCCTATATGTAGTCATCTCCAAAGAAGAGTGGGGATGAGAAGCTCAAGCCCATATTTTATGGTCCTTACAGGATCATGCACTGAGTAGGAAAGGTTTCTTACGTGCTATAGATTCCAGAGGGGAGAAAGATTCATAACGTGTTCCATGTGTCTTTCCTCAAAAAGGCAGTGGGACAATTCATTATCACATCAGAGGAGCTTCCCCCATTGGATGAGGAGGGACAGTTGGAGTTAGTTCCGGAGGAGGTTTTGGAGTTTTGGGAGAGGAAACTGAGGAACAGGGTCATCAGAGAGTGTTTAATCAGATGGAGAGGGCTTCCAGTAAAGGATGCTACTTGGGAGAGCGAGTAGGTTTTGCAACACCCTGGACTGGTATTGCTTGAGGACGAGAAATTCTAGGAAGGGAGGATTGTAATGTCCCTTTCCAAATAAGAGCTTGAGAGAGGAGGCTTAATGGTCTAAACCACCCCGTTAGACTATAGCCAAGGCCAAAGAGGGGTAAACAGGGTTACTAGAGGTCACTCCAGTCACAGGTGTTATATTCAGAAAGTGACATTGAGATAAAAAGGGTTAAAATCTCTTTTAAGTCATTATGAGCTAAAAATACAAGTAAACAGTGAATTAGGGTTTCAACAGTGACTTAGGGTTTTGGAAGTCAATAGTGAATTAGGGTTTCAGCATGATTTAGGGTTTTGGAAAGCTATAAAGGAAGGGTCAGTGACCTAATTCATCATTATGCAGATTATGACTTGTCATTGAGGAGAAGAGGTGCATCTCAAGAGAGATAGTTCATCGTATTCCAGGAGGAATACACCAGTTGGCTGATTTCGGTGTTGAAAGACACACCCTAGTCACCGGGAAGATCATCCAGGTCTTCCATCATTCTTCATTGATTCCACAGTGCTCCCATATTCTGGGTATTATATTTTAGTTGCTTATTTGTATTCTGGCTAAGATCCTTTTGTCTTTTTATCTAGCTGAGTGTTGTTATTTTATTCATCTGTAGTTGCTTATTTGTATTTTGGCTAAGATCCTTTGTCTGTTGATCTAGTCGAGTATTGTTAGTTTATTCAACCACATTCAGCCATTTTGTAATCCACAAAGATATCATAATAAAAACTTTGCAATCCTTTGTCACGTTTATTATTTGTATGGTCATTTATGTGTTGTAAACCTTTTATTCTACACACACATTAGCAACATTTCCTAGACTAGCCAAGTCAAGAACATTACAAGGTACATGTAGCATACCAATTACAATATGGTATTTTGGTCAAGACCTTCAGCAGGTTGTAACCTGCAGCCAAGAACCCAGAAAAAGGTGAAACTTGGATAGAGTGTCCATAATATGTATATGAAGAAACCCATTTGAGATCCCACGAAAAATCCAATGGACTAGGTGCAAAAATGCATAATTATAATGCAGAGTTGTGCCAAGTTGAAGACTGAACATAGAAATTAATGAACGAATTTCTAATAACCATAACGTTTTTCTCAAGACTCGAAATTGAGCATGGAATAAGGAATTGGAAAGGTCTTGGAAAATGGAATCTAATCATCCACCCAGAAAATTGATCAGGGCACTCAATTTTTCAAGAAACCAGAATAAATAATTATGATATATTATCAACCAGAATGGTTCATATTTTCATGAAATTGTTGAAACAGTTAGTCTAACAAAGTTTTTTTGGCTGCACATTTTGCAGAGTCAAAAAATAGATCAGATCAAGATCAACATAAAGTCCAGAGTAATGGAAGAGGCACATGGAACTTACAGTCAGGAGGATGAGATCAGCGGGATGGATGTCCATTTGGGCATTAAAGAACAAACTCCAATGGATATGGAGAAGGAAGGGATGAAAACATGAATATGGTAGAGACCATTAAAAATTTGCAGAAGGATTTCCAAAGCCATAAAGCTGATAATGAAAGGATTATGAGAGCCAAGGAGAAGCAAGATGAATTCAACATGAATTTAATGCAGAGCTTGAATAGAATAGAAAAGAAATTGGATAAGGAGAGTGGATCAAGAAAATAAGGAAGTTAGAAGTCTCCTGATGAGAAAAGAAGAAAAATAAGTGTTAGTAGACAACACCACCACTCCCCAAAGCATTCCAATAAGAGAGAACACAACAACTCAAGTCCATCCCATGTCAAGAAGCATAAGAGTTCTAGGGTGGATGAATTGTGATGAAAAATGAACAAAATCAATCCTCCTACATTTGATGGTGAGCACAAGAATGATGAAGATGTGGAAACATGGTTGTTGGGCATGAGAAAGTATTTTCAATTGCATAATTATTCTTCTCATGTAGAAGGTAGAATTTCCATCTATCAACTCAAGGGAAAGGCATCCATGTGGTGGGATCAACTTGTGCAGGTGCAACACATTAAAGATAAAAGTGTTACTTGGAGGGAATTCAAGAAGTATTTTGAGAAGAAATACTTGACTAAGAGATACTATGAAAATAAAATGAAAGAGTTATTTGAACTCAAGATTGGCAGTATGACCATTGATGAATATGAGAGAATGTTTTTAGAACTGTTGAAGTATGTATCTTTCATCAAGGATGAGATAGTTAAGATTCATAGGTATTTGAGTGGATTTCCAGCATTCATTAGTGAAAAAATACAATATGATGATCCCAAGACATTGGAGGAGACCATAAGACGAGCTAAATGCCTATATGATCAGAAGAAAGCAAGGCCAACTTTCAAAAAAGATTGGGAAGACAAAAATAAATTCAAGATGGATCAAAAGAAGAAGGGAAATAAGCCACCATTCTTCAAAAATAATACTTAGGGACAACCAACTTATAGAGAGCCCAGAGCGATTGAAATAGGGGGTCAAGGGCCAAGGAAACCACCTATTCAATGTTGGAGTTGTAAAGGAGATCATATGTTCAGAGATTGTCCTCATAGAGGTGAAAAAGTGAGAATTGTTCACAATGTACAACAAGATGAAACAATGGAGGACATGGGACGAAATGTACCAAGGATATATGCAGCCCTGGAAAATAAGAAAATAGAGTATCAATCACATATGATTGAAGTGGAAGGTATGATCAACAACCAAACCATTTCTATTTTAATTGATTTAAGAGCTAGTCATAGTTATATAGACCATAATATGGTGGAAAGTTTGCATTTTCCAAGAAGCAAGCATGGAAAATCTTGGTTGGTGCAGCTAGCTGCCAGAGCCAAAATAAAAGTTAATGAGATGGTAAAGTCATTCATTATGGACATGAATGGACTGAACACTAGGGAAGATTTGAACATCTTGCCTTTAGGTTCTTATGACTGTCTAATTGGGATTGATTGATTGGATCAACATCATGCTATCATGGACTATCAAAATAAGACATTTTCTTGCTTCGATGAGGAAGGGAGTCTAAGGAAAGTGTGGGGAGTTCCCAGGGCAGTAACCACTAGAGAAATTTCAGCATTATAGCTAAAAAGTCTTACAGGAAAGGCTGCCAAATATTTCTAGCACATATGGAAGAGACACCTAAAGATAAGGTGCCAAATTTGGAAGATTATGAAGTCCTGGAAGATTTTTAAGATGTGTTCAAGGAGGTATCATGAATACCCCCAGAGATATATATTGATTTCTTTATAAATTTAATGCTTGGAGTAGCACCAGTGTGAAATACTCCTTACATAATGAGTACACCAGAGTTGAAGGAGTTGCAAATGCAGCTTAAAGAACTTCTGAAGAAGGGGTATATATGCCCAAGTGTGTCACCTTGGGGTGCCCCAGTATTGTTCGTGAAGAATAAAGATGGGACATTAAGATTGTGCATTGATTTCAAAAAATTGAATAAACTGACTGTAAAGAACAAGTATCATTTGCCAAGGATTGATGACTTCTTTGATCAATTGAAGGATGCAAACATATTTTCAAAGATAGACCTGAAGTCAGGATACCATCAGGTAAGGATTAAAGATGAATATATCAACAAGACCACCTTCAGGACAAGGTATGGTCATTATGAGTTCACAATGATGCCATTTGGGTTGTCAAATGCACCAGTTGTTTTCATGTGCTTAGTGCATGGTGTTTTCTGAGAATATTTAGACAAGTTTGTCATTGTATTTTTGGATGACATCCTTATATATTCCAAGTCAGAAGAAGAGCATGAACATTGCTTGAGGATGGTGTTGCAAGTATTAAGGGAACATCAATTGTATGCCAAGTTGAGAAAATGCTCATTTTATCATAAGCAAATTCATTATTTGGGACATATCATTTCAAAGGATGGGATAGCAGTGGATCCTGAGAAGATATAAGCCATTAGAGAATGTTCAGTGCCAAAGAATGTGACGAAGGTCTGATAATTTATGGGCCTTGCAGGATACTATAGGATATTAATTGAAGGATTCTCAAAGATTGCACACCCAATCACTTCCTTGGAAAGAAAGGGTGTGAAGTTTTAGTGGACATTGGATTGTGAAAAGAGTTTCCAACACTTGAAACAATTATTAACAAGTGTTCCAATACTAATTATTGCAGACCCAAATGAAGACTTCATTGTATGCACAAATGCATGTAAAGAAGGACTTGGTGGAGTTCTCAGTCAAAATGGGTTTGTTATATGTTATGAATCAAGGAAGTTTAAGGAGCATGAAATAAAATATGCCACTCATGATTTGGAGTTGGCAGCCATTGTGCATTCCTTGAGGAAATGGAGACACTACCTCATGGGAAAAAGGTTTGAGCTAAGGATAGACCATAATAGTATGAAATATGTATTTGATCAGCCAACTCTAAATGCTAGGCAAAGCAAATGGTTATAATTTCTAAGTGAATATGACTTTGATATAAAGCATATCAAGGGAAAAGAGAACAAAGTGGCTAATGGACTTAGTAGAAGAGTGCATGAATTTCATGCTACAACCATTAGCATGTGCCAATCAGATTTGGAATACAAAATTTTAGAGGCTACAAAATTATATTTGGAATACAAGGAATTAGTGGAAAACTTATAGAAAGGCAATTTATAGTAGAAAATTGAAGAATTCAAGCTAGATAATGATGAAATTCTCATGTACAAGGGAAAAAATTTTGTACCAAATTCCCAAGAATTGAAAAATACGATATTGAGGGAAATGCATAATGTACCTTATGATGGACACCCAGGTTATCAGAAAACTATTGCAGTTGTCAAAAGCCAATATTATTGGTCAAGCATGAAGAAAGAGGTTGTTGATTTTATTCCCAAATGTTTGGAATCTCAAAAGGTAAAGGTTGAGCATAGGCACCCAGGTGGTTTTCTACATCTATTACCCATTCCTGAGTGGAAGTGGAAAGTTGTAACAATGCATTTCATCACCAAACTGCCTAGAACAAGAAAGCAACATGATTCTATCATGGTAGTGGTGGATAATCTTACTAAAGATGCACATTTTATTCCAGTTAATCTTACTCACAAGGATGCCAACATTGCTAATGTTTATATGAGGTAAATTGCTCGATTGCATGGCATACACAAGACAATTGTGTCTGATAGAGATCCAAAATTTACCTCAAAATTTTGGAAAGGATTATTTAATGGATTTGGAAAAAATTTAAATTTTAGTACAACCTATCATCTAGAATCAGATGGACAAGCAAAGAGGGTGAATCAAGTGATTGAAGATATGTTGAGGATGTATGTTATGGATAAACCATCAAAATGGGAAGACTACCTACACTTGGTAAAGTTTGCTTATAACAATGGGTACCAAGCATATCTAAATATGGTCCCATTCGAGGCACTTTATGGCAGAATGTGAAACACACTGGTAAGCTAGGATAACCTAGCAGATAGAGTAGTGGTTGGGCCAGATTTGCTCAGGGAAATGGAGGAGCAAATGATAAAAATAAAAAAAAATTTAAAGGCTTCCCAACAGGGATGATTTTAAGGATGGAAATTTATTTTAAAAAGTAGAAACCTTGGTGAATCTTACTAATCCTTCATATGTCAACTATAAATGTTTGGCGATATTTTTGTAAAAATATTCAAATTTCTAAGTATTTTATATAGTTTTTATAAAATTTTGGCGATTTTTAAGGTAAAATAATTTTATCCTATAGAATTTGGGTGAATCATTTTTAAAATACCGAATCTCGTTTTTGGAAAAACCATGGAAAATTAGTCCATGAGTGAAATTTAGCCCCTAAAATCATCCCTGCTTCCCAAGACAGGCAGAAAATCTATGCTAATAAAAGCAGAACTCACAGGGAATTTAAAGTGGGTGATCATGTATTCTTGAAAGTGAAGGCCAACTGAAGTCCTCTGAAGTTGGGAAATTGTTCAAAGTTGGCAGCTCACTATTGTGGGCCATTTGAAATCCTAGAAAGGATTGGTCCAGTAGCTTATATGATTGCATTTCCTGCATCTATGTCTATTCATAATGTATTCCATGTATCATTGATCAAGAAATATATACCTAATGTTAATCATGTTATTGATTGGAATGTGATTCAGGTGGAGTAAGAAGGAACTTTCCAAGTGCATCCGATATACACTATGGAATGGAAAATCAAACAGCTTCTGAATTGGGCCATAGGGATTGTAAAGGTCCAATGGACCTGGTACAGTCTAGAGGAAACTACTTGGGAGCATGAGGATGCAATGGGGAGAGAATACCCACATCGTTTTGAGTATTTTTGAAATTTTGTTGTGTATGAGTACATAATGCATCGAGGACAATGCATAAATAATGGGATGGGATTGTAATATCCCTAGGCCGAACCCAATTGTAAATGTAAATGCAAATGTACTTAAGCTGGTGAGATGATTGATATCATTTTGTATGCACCTTTCATGGCATAGTGCGCAGATGTACTGCGCAGTAAAATGATGAAGTGTGCACATTCAAGGATACCGCGCACAGTAACTTAAGCGCGCACGATTTTGAGTCTAGGGAGCCTTTGTGTATATGTTGTGTTTTATAGGCTAGTGAGCCAATTATTATAAGCTAGGATTCTTATGTTTTGAATTAGGTTAGAGAGCCTAGATGTTAAAGGTTGTGCACCTATTTTTGTATATATCTCATAACTAATATAAAATACATCGTTGCGCCCAGATCGACCATGATAAAAATGTATGGGGAACTAAACTCCAGTAGTTAGGGAAAGGGTGGGGATAAAAGTTAAGGAAAATGGATAAGCTAGGGAGCTTAAGCCAAAAAGGAATATTATATTAATATTTCTTAAATTATAAAGTATGGATAATTATTTTATCCTAAGTCTAAAGTTGGGGACAAGTGGGCCAAAGTAGCTCCCAACATGACAAGTGTCAAGTTGGGGACATGCATACATATTTTTTGGACTTAGTTTATTTCCCATAATTTTTCCCATCACTCCTTCCATCATTTAGTCATCGATTAAATCATCCATGAGCATTCACTCACATAGTTAGCTATCCTCCATACTTCATGTCACTATATCTAAACATGTATCCATAATCATACTCGTTTGTGTAGCTGGTTAGCTTGGGAGATGGATTGAAGAAGTAGGTTGTCAAGCCCATGGGAGATTGAAGAGGTGGGTTGTCAGGCCCGTGAGAAACTCTTTGGGTGAGAGAACTGATGGGAATTGATTTCCTGTAGGTGCTAAACTACAACTATAGGGCTCTGAGACTTCCCGTTTAACGACCTGTTGCTAAAGCCCGGAAAGGAAGTGGGGTAGTCGAATGACTTTTGAGCAAAGAAGGGGCACACTTCTTGGGGTGGGACATGCATGTGGGGAATGAGGGACTGTAGGCTATTAGTTTTAGTTGTCACCTATGACAGAGTCTTTCCTGTTGTCTATGAGTCGTTTGCCTGGTTAGGAACCCCTTCACCCGGGTGGAGTTTAGTCATAGTTGAGGGGTGACTCACTGTTGAGAGTGATGAATAGTGTTGTCTAAGGCTGGGAGGTTCATGGAAGGTCTACACGCAGCTGGTGATATTCTTACCAAGATAAGTGTCAATTGTGTGATAATTTACATGCTGCATTATTATCTACGTGTTTATTTTTATGGGTTTTTCATGTATATGTTGCATGTATACATTTACTATTATTTCAATGTGAATCTATGAATTTACATATGTATCTATATATTTACATTATATATATATATATATATATATATATATATATATATATATGTGTGTGTGTGTGTGTGTGTGTGTGTGTGTGTGTGTGTGTGTGTGTGTGTGTGTCCGCAAGAGTTCTGTGTGTGTATATTTTAATTGCATGCAATTCGAAAAATTTATGCGGCATAGCTCAGTTGGATGTTGGGTATGTTACAGTATGTTCTACAGAGAGAATGAAATATTTTCTCTCATGTATCATGGCCTGACATGGGTGGCCAGGGACATTACATCATATTCAAATATTTGATAAAAAATTTGATCGGAAGAAATCTCACAAAGTTCCGCAACTACTGGCGATGGAGATGGAGGTGTGGACTGCTACGGAAGAGCCTGTGAAGGACCCTCTTCAAACTTAACACTCCTTTGAATGAATAGTCTAATTTAAGTAGTATAAAATAATTTGACTCTCTTAAATATCTCTATATATCCAACAAAAATACACTCCTTACTTTGAGCTTCCACAGATTTCCTCCTATCGGAAAGGATCCTAGCACATGTATGGGAACCAAAAATTATGAAGTGAGTGACATCTGGTTCATTCCCGCTCAAAGAATCATATGGAGTGACTCCCCTGACTAATTTATAAGGAAATATATTATGAATGTAGGCTACATAGTTGATATATTCATCCCATAACTTTGGAGGTAGTGCTCTAGCCTACAACATATAGTTGGCCATCTCTTTAAATGTCTTGTTCTTTCTCTCTGCTACGCTATTCTATTGTGGAGTATATGGAATTGTGTGTCTCAAATATATACCTGATTATGAAAAAATATGCTCAAAATACTTATTCACATACTCTCCTCCATTGTCTGTACGAAGCTTCTTAATCCTCTTCCTTCGATTTTAATTTGAGAAAATAGAGCCATGTATATTTCAAAAAATCATCAATGAAAGTAATCAAATACTTATATTTACTGATCGATGGGTGTGGGAAAGGACTTTTAATGTGACTATGAACCAACTCTAGAAGTGATGATTCCCTCCATGATTTACATGTGTTGAACTTCTCATGAAGATGTTTGTCTAATATGCAAAAAACTCCATATGTATATTGAATGTGGGGTTATTCCATGTACCATTCCACCCTTACTAAGATGATCTAAATATTTAAAATTCATATTCCCAAACCTCTCATGCCACAACCTAGAATCTTCATTAAAATGTGTTAGAAAAGACACATAATCATATTTATGAGTGAAGTGAGAGAAGGTGTACAACCTGGAATGGTGATTAACCTCACCAATGACAATTTGTGAACCATATGACAAGTAAAAAATAATAACTAAGTCCATAGTGAACTCCACCTTCTTCCCTGAACTTGAATGATTGATTTAATATATAGAGAGAAGATTCACTAAAATATTTGGAACATGAAGTACGTCCTGAAAGCATCCATTGTATAGATCAACCTACCCCTACCACACACCTCTACAGGAGAATCATCTCCCATGAAGATTTGCGGTCTGAAAAAAGACTCGAAGTATCATAAAAATCTATCCGATGAGGCCATGTCATGGGTAGCCCCTAAATCAAGCACCCAAGAATTAGGAGAAGATGAAATAGAAATTAATGCATGATCATTACCTCTTTCTAATGATGGTTTTTTCCTTTCATTATATGGAATACAATCCTCGAGGTGATGTTTCTCAAGTGTTTGGGCCATGAGATCTATGCTATTTTTCATGGAAGAACTCTCAGGATGGAACCCCTTGTTACAGAAGGAACACTTTGTATTCTCCTTCATTCCTTTTGATTCCTTGGAAATCGAACTCTCATATGTGGACTTTTGTTTACCTTCCTTCTTGTTCTCTTGGTCCTTCTTACCCTTGTTCTTCTAGATATTCTCCTTTAAACTTCCCTGAGTTGTAAGTGCATGGAGCTTGGAACTCTTAAGTGACCCTATTTGGATGAGATTTTTTTCTCATAGATAAGTGACTCCATGAAATCATCTTGGGATATCATCTTCCATGTAGACCCCACAGCTAACCTGGTAGTATGAAAAGAAAAAGTGTAGACATAATACTCTAGTCCTAGTTTTGTTAGAATTGAAAAGATTAATTGTTCATCCGTCTTATCAATTCCACAAGCCTTAACATGAGAAAGAAAGGTTTTAAACTTATAGAAGTAGTTATATAGGATCTCAAAATCTCTTGGATTCAATGCATGCAAATCATTCTCTAGCTAATGACCTCCTAGATTGTCTTGTTTTCTTAGAAAATCCTTCAACATTTTCCAAACATCAAGGATGATTTTAGGGGATAAATTTCACTTACGGGCTAATTTTCCATGGTTTTTCCCCCAAACATATTCGTTGTTCTAAAAATTATTCACCCAAATTTTATAGGATAAAGTTATTTTACCTTAAAAATTGCCAAACTTTTATACAAACTATATAAAATCCTTAGAAATTTGAATATTTTTACAAAATATAGCCAACATTTTATAGTTGGTATATGAAGGATTAGTATAATTCACCAAGTTTTCTACATTTTAAAATAAATTTCCATCCTTAAAATAATCCTTGCCAAACATCGTTAGGAGTCTTGCAAGTATCGACATAAAAGAGGAGATATGGAGAGATTCTCAAGCACAATATCCTGTAGGATTCATCCATTATTGTTGGGCACGAGATATGATCAATTTTATGACAGTTATTAGACATTTTTGCCGAATGTACATATGTGTTTTTCATGTTTTGGAGAAGCTTTTTGAAGAAGTTTATACTAAAACGGTATGATCTACACCAAGTATGTATGATTCATGTTTTATGTTGATATTGAGTATAATTCATCACATTTTTATGTTCCCAAGGATCTGATTCACGTTTTTTGGTGTTACAGGGAAAAAATGCATCACGTTTATGCTACCGACACTCAGTCTGGCACTCCTTCCAGTACTCGATCTGGTACTTGGTCCGACACTTTATCCAGCACTGCCTCTTGCACAAAAACAGTGGGCGATTTGGTGGTTATGGTATTGGCAGCCAGTGGTGGGTGAATAAGGAACATGGGTTTTACTCGTGATTAACCCTTCTAGCTACTAAACTCTTGACAACTAAGTTTAAGTTGTTAAGTAGGGCGATTATTGGTTCTCTCTATTTCGACAGTTAGGGCACCATTAATGTAATTTTCTGATTTTAGAAGTGGTTTGACCCTCCTGTGGTCAACCATTTGGTCTGTAAATATTATAAATACCACTGTGGTGGTCAGTTAGTTGTCCAAGTAGTAGAAGAACCAGTGTGATAGGGACAAACACAATTTTACTCTGTTTTTCTATTCTTCATTGCTAGATTATATAAAAACTATGTTTTTGAGTTTTAATAGTGAAATCGAATTGTTGAGTTCGTGGTCTGCTTTTAGGAAGTGACCATGACTTGTTGGGGGGGCCACCAATAGTCTGGTAACTGTTCTTTATTTTGTTTATGCATTTTATAGTTTAGTTATTTCTCTTTATTTTTTGTACATGCATTATCATTTTGTTAATTAATTTGTTGTTGTAGTTTAATTTCTTTGACTCTCTTTTGCATGTTAGTATGAAGGATTTTGTTAGCATGCGTTGATCTTGTATTTAGGAATGAATTTGAAAATTCATAGACAAACCCTGTGTGCAATTAGATATCAGATTGTGTTTTATTTATGATTTTAGAATTAAATTTAAAATAGTTTAAAACATAGTAGAATAGATTTTTGATTTGAGTTTTCTTTAACAAGGATTTGATGGATGGATGGAATTAATTTCAGTTTTTAATTATAGATTGCTTATTTCACTTTTATGTAGATATTTCTTAATTAGTTGTTGGTTAATGTATTTGTTAGTTTACATTTTAATGTCATGTTTTAATTTCTGTTCTTAAGCATTTTCCGTATTGCAGTTTGAATTGTTAAGATAAATATAGCATAGTTTCATTTTATGTACTTTCTTTCCTAGAATTAGATTGCAATTACAATTCTTAGTTAATGAATGAATTTAGTTATGAATTTTTCTTACATAACATAGAAGTACAATTACAATGTCGTTGTATTGTTGATGGTTAACACATGAGTAACAATTCCATGAATATGCAGGGTAATTAACATTGTTTTTGTAATGGTTAAATTCTCATTGGATTGTTTAATCCATACTTTTCACTTTGCTATTGAGATCAGTATTGAGCTTATACCGCTTTAATTATCTTTTGTTTTCAAGTGTCATCGAGATATTATAAGACACCGAAGACATTCACACGACCACCAACACTATATCTGCGTTTTCAAAGATTAAAATATAGTTTTCTTGCTTTCATAGATTAAAAGATAGTTTCCTTCTTTCATAGATCAAAAGATATAGTTTCTTGCTTTCATAGATCAGAAGATAGTTTTATTGTTGTTGTAGGATATATAGTCTTTTGCTTGGGTAGATTAGAGAACAATTTGCTTATCATAGATTAAAAGTTAGTTGTTAGTTCTTCTTGCTTTCAATTAAATATATTTCCTTTTATGAATTAAAAATAGTTTGAAGTTTTAATTAAGAATATAGTCCACTTGCCTCTTAGGCTAGATAGTTGTTCAATGAGAAGTTTTATTAGATTACTTGCAGTAGAAGTTGTCTTGGAGTAGTTAGTTGTTTACTTTCTTTAATAGGTTAGCTAGTTGTTTTGCTTACTTGTTTACTTACTTTAATAGGTTAGTTAGTTGTGTTGCTTACTTGTTTACTTGCTTTAATAGAATAGTTGATTGTTTGTTTATTTACTTGCTTTCATAGGATAGTTGCTCATTGAATTTAGGTTGGCAAGTTAAAGTAGTTTGCTTTTGTTATTTACTTATTGTTATGCTTAATAGCTGCTTTTGCTTATTATTATAAACTAGTTTTCTTGAAGTAGGGTTTTCACCTGTTTTCTTAGAACTATCCATCAATCCTTGGTCCAAAAGTACTTAGGTTACTGTTGAAAAGTCAACAAGAAACATGTGTCTAATTTACTTTTCCCTTAAATAAATTGGACAATAAATATTAATCTATTATTTCATTCATAACTGAGTGAGTTGGATTTGTAACAGAATTATAAGTGTAGTTAAGTGAGTTAAGATCGGTTGTACTAGTTGTAACTAAACATGCACTAGTGAGAGTTCAGTTAATCAGTGAACTCACATGCAACTGAAGATTCACCACGATTAACTACATACATGTCAGATCTAGTGGAGACCCACTTGAGATAACAGGTGAAAGGGACAGTTTGGCTATTAGTTGTGATTTGATCACACATGTAGTGGATGTGCTTATGAGCATGTGCAAACTAGGCAATTTTATTCAATTGTGAGAATTCCAATTGCAAAGATTGTGGAGAGGAGACAGGTTGTCTGGACACAAAGAATTGGCACATGTATTTGCTAATTTGTGTATGACAGTGTGAGACGATTGTATTGTACTGAGAGCTCTTGGATTAGAGTTTTGTATGAGATTGTTTAATGACTCATGATATACATAATATATGATAGTGGGATTTTTAGTTTTATGCTTTCTCGGTAAAACTTCTGTGTTATGTGTTCTTGATATTTCACTTTGTGATTGTGGTTGTGATCGTGGTTTAATTTTCTACAAGAATAATAGTAGAAGTGATTCTGTATTTAACAGTGGCGTATAATTGTTAAATCAGGAGAATCACAGGAAATACTTAATTTGTATTGAAATTTCTACATGGTATCAGAGCCACGGAAGTGAGGTGCGAACATAATTTCATTCTCGCAGGTCCCATCTCTAGCAGGGTGTGAACTTTAGTATTGTAGACTACGCTTAGTTCTCAAAGTAGAAATTCATGCACCCTAGACAAAGGAGAGGTGCGAACTTCAAGGTAATTCTCGCAGACTACTTAAGGGAGAAGTGTGAACTCCCCTCACCCTACAGTGCATTACAGTACGAACTTCCCAGTCAAGTTCGCAAGCTATACACAGGCAGGGTGTGAACTTCCCTCAAGCTACTCTCAAGTGGGGTGCGAACCCTCCAGGGAAGAGGGATTGCAACAGTTGAGTTTTGGTGGTTGGATAACATTCAAATTTGCAAGATTTTCTTGGTGCGATAGTTGATTCAAGATCGAAATGTCTTTCAATGGATTGAGGTTGTAGTATGCACTCGAGGGCAGCTCGAACTACATTGCTTGGAAGGATAGGATGGAAGCAGTACTCGAAGACAATGGCTTGAAGGATTACATTGGCAAAGATGTTCCTAAGCCAGATGTGACAGACACTGCAAATATTGATGCATGGAAAAAGAAAGTGGCGAAGGAGAGGAGGATTCTGTTGGAGGGAGTACGAGACCACATTGTCTCAAGTCTCCATGGGAAAACCACACCACATGCAACGTGGAAGGTTTTGACGGATCTGTTCCAAAATAGTAGCGACCATAGGAAATTGGTGCTCAAAGATAAACTCAGGAAGATCAAGATGGAGAAGGGCGACACCATTCCAAAATATCTCACGAAGTTTGTCCAAAGTCGGGATGAGCTTGGAAGTGTGGGAATAATAGTCACTGCTGATGATTTGGTGATCTTGACTCTCCTAGGACTTCCCAAGAGTTGGCATAGTTATCAAGACTCTATCAATGGAAGGGAAACATTGCCAGATTGGGAACGACTATGGTTAGATCTAGTGCAAGAAGAGTTTAGGTGGAACAACAGAGATGGATCTTCATCAAAGCATGATGATGAAAAGGATTGTGATTTGACTGCCAAGGCAAGGAAAGGGAAAGGGAAGAAATTCCATCCAAAATCTGAGTCTAAAGTCAAGAAGCTAGATTTATCCAAAGTGAAGTGTTTTCACTGTCACGAACATGGGCATCTCGCTACTAACTGTCTGTAGAAGAGGAAGAACAAGACAGTTGTTGGATCTGCAAGTGGTGAGGCTCTTGTCTCACAATTTGAGCTTGACTTCGCTTTGATCGCATGCATGGCTCCAAGTGCATCGGGATCGATGTGGTATTTGGATAGTGGCACTTCCTTCGACATGACGGGAGATAAAGAGTCTTTCATTGACTTGGAGGAGAAAGATCTTAGAATGCATATAGAGATGGGTGATGATGGATGATACAATGCAAATGGTATTGGTACCATTACCTTTTAGAGGGAGTCAGGTAAACCATTTCAATTGAAAAATGCTATGCATGTTCTAGGTCTGAAGAAAAACTTGGTCTCAGTCGCAATGTTGGAGGGTAGAGGCTATGATGTTGTTTTTAGCAGTGGTAAAGCCTACTTGAGACATAAAGCAACAGGTCAAGTCAAGAAGATAGGGATTCGAGTTAAGAATCTCTACATGCTAGAGGTAGATGGCTGTGGTTCCATGATAGGCAAGGCAGAAACAGTGGTGAGTCGGGATGAGGGCGAATTATGGCACAGGCGATTGGGCCATCTTCATCATGGAGCCTTGAAGATCATGCAACAAATATCTACTGGACTTCCAATGGGAACACTTTCTTAGTTATATCAGTGTAAGGGGTGCACCCTGGGGAAGTATGTAAAGTCCACCTTTCATGAAAAGGAGAATCGTGCTTCGGTGATCCTGGAGAGAATTCACATGGACGTGTGTGGACCATTATCGGTTGCTTCAACAACAAAACATAGGTATTATGTTATTTTTGTTGATGACTTTTCTCGTAAATGCTGGATATTCTTCATGCAGAAGAAGGATCAAACATTCTCAAAGTTTTGTGAGTTTAAAGCATTGGTGGAGAAAGAGTCGGGGAAGCAAGTGAAGGCTCTAAGGAGCGATAATGGTGCATAATACATCTCTAAAGAATTGAAAGACTTCTGTAGCAGAGAAGGAATTTGAAGAGAACTCATAGCGCCTCATAACCCATAACAAAATGGGGTCACGGAGAGAAAGAACAGAACGATCATGGGTGCATCACGAGCGATGTTGCATGATCAGGGCCTACCAATGCACTTGTGGGTAGAAGCATGCAATAATGTGGTTTATGTGCAGAATCGTTGTCCTCATAGAGTACTTGGCATGAGTACACCTAAAGAAGCTTTTACTAGTAAGAAACCAGATGTTTCTCATTTTAAAAATTTTGGCTCATATGTTTATGTGCATGTGATCAAAGATTCCAGGAAGAAGCTGGAACCGACTGTTGAAGTTGGGATATTTGTGGGGTACACATAAACACCCCATAATTATCATGTGTATTTTCCGAATAGTAAGATGACTATTATGCGACGGGATATAAAATTTGATGAGGGGAAATCCATGCAGTTGTCACTTGAGAGGGAGATAGACTTGCATGCAGAAGAGGAACTGCTGGTTCCCAAGGATGAGTCTCAAGATGTGGATCAGCCACATGAGGAGGTTCATTGAGTGGAGGAAACTGCTCAGGCAAATCCATCCATATGAAATGGTAGAAAGAACACCATGAAAGCTGACAGATTGAGACTAGATGCTGCAAAAAATGTAGGAGCCCCTACTTCACAGTGCAGACAGAGACAGTCTCCTGATCGATTTGTTGGATACATGGCTCTCATGAGAAAATGTATTGTGAATGAACCATCTTCCTTTCAGGAAGTAGTGCAGGACCCCACTTGGGTTGATGCTATGGTAGAGAAGTATGACTCCATTGTCAAAAACATTGCATGGGAAATTGTCCCAAGACCGGTAGATAAATTAGTGGTAGGATTGAGATGGATCTACAAGGTAAAGAAAGCTGTTGATGGGAGTGTGGAGAAATACAAGGCCATGTTTGTGGCTTGGGGCCTCTCACAGATCGAGGGGATAGATTATGATGAGACCTTTGCACCTGTCATAAGTTACTCTTCCATAAGATCCATTCTTGCACTCTCAATGCAGATGGGCTGGTGCATTCATCAGATGGATGTAAAAACTATGTTCCTCAACAAGATCATTGAGGAAGAAGTGTACATTGAACATCCAGAAGGTTTTGAGACCTTTGATAGAGAGTCGCATGTGTGCAGACTCAAGAGAGAATTGTATGGGCTGAAGCAAGCACCCCATGCTTGGTACACTCAGATAGATAACTATTTTACTGGATTGGGCTTCACCAAAAGTGAAGCAGATGCAAACCTATACCAAATTGTGGTGGAGGGTAAGTTTTTAATCATTGTGCTTTATGTTGATGATTTAATACTGAATGGTGACAAGTAGTTGATACATTCATGCAAGGATGACCTTGCAAAGGAGTTTGAGATGAAGGATTTGGGCCTTCTTCATTATTTCCTTGGATTGGAAATATGGCAGTGAGATGGTGAACTTTTTGTGTCTCAAGGAAAGTATGCAAAGAAGATACTGAGTAAGTTTCACATGGAGGGCTACAAACCCATGGATACTCCTCTTCCAGGAAACTGGAGGAAAGAGGATGCCACTTCTGGAGAGGTAGTGGATGCTATTGTCTATCGACAGTTAGTGGGTTCACTAATGTATTTAGTGAACATGAGACCAGACATTTGCTATGCGGTTAACCAACTAAGTCAAGTGATGGTTAATCCTACCAAACTCTTTTGGAAGGTAGTTAAGCATGTCCTGAGATATCTGAAGGGCACATATGAATATGGATTATGGTATAGATAGATGGATGAGGTGAAGTTGCATGTCTTCATGGATGCAGATTGGGTGAGTAGCCCAATGGACATAAAGAGAACATCAAGGGGGATCTTTAGTATCAGATCTACAATTGTTTCTTGGTACAACAGGAAACAAAGATCCGTGGCACTTAGTTCAGCGGAAGCGGAATACATGGCAGTGAGTCAATCTGCATGTGAGGCTATTTGGATGAGAAAGATCTTGGTTGCTTTGTTTGGTTCTCATTTAGATCCAACAGTGATTTATTGTGATAAACAGAGTTGCATTAAACTCTTGATTAATCCTGTGTTTCATGAAAGATCTAAGCATATAGATATCTGGTATCATCATCTTAGAGATTGTGTGCAACGAAAGATTATGTTGCTTCAATACATTCCTATGGAAGATCAGGATGCAAACATTTTGACGAAGGCACTCACTAGGAGAAAATTTGAATATCATAGAGACAGGATTGCGGTGAAGGATAATCCCTTTCTTGTTGAGAGGGAGTGTTGAAAAGTCAACAAGAAACATGTGTCTAATTTACTTTTCCCTTAAATAAATTGGACAATAAATATTAATCTATTATTTCATTCATAACTGAGTGAATTGGATTTGTAACAGAATTATAAGTGTAGTTAAGTGAGTTAAGATTAGTTGTACTAGTTGTAACTAAACATGCACTAGTGAGAGTTCAGTTAATTAGTGAACTCACATGCAACTGGAGATTCACCACGGTTAACCACATGCATGTCAGATCCAGTGGAGACCCAGTTTAGATAACAGGTGAAAGGGACAATTTGTCTATCAGTTGTGATTTGATCACACATACAGTGGATATGCTTATGAGCATGTGCAAACTAGGCAATTGTATTCGATTGTGAGAATTCCAATTGCAGAGATTGTGCAGAGGAGGCAAGTTGTCTGGACACAGAGAATTGGAAGATGCATTTGCTAACTTGTGTATGACAGTGTGAGACGATTGTATTGTATTGAGAGCTCTTGGATTAGAGTTTTGTATGAGATTGTTTCATGATTCATGATATACATAATATATGATAGTGGGGTTTTTAGCTTTACGCTTTCTCGGTAAAACTTATGCGTTATCTTTTCTTGATATTTCACTTTGTGATTGTGGTTGTGATCGTGGTTTAATTTTCCGCAAGAATAATAGTAGAAGCGATTCTATATTTAACAGTGGTGTATAATTTTTAGATCAGGAGAATCGAAGGAAATACTTAATTTGTATTGAAATTTCTACAGTTACATAGTTTAAAGTTCCTTAGTGGGGTTTTCTCATTAGATAGCTTTGCTTGAATAGATTAGCCCTTAAATATCCATTTCCTTAGTTATACTATACTACTACCAGCCCTTCTACCTTTAGCATATATGTTTCTACAACTCTAAGTTTACTTACCCTGGGTTGACAATTTAATTGAAGGTTTTTAGTGTGTTTTTAGTGCATATATAACACCCATCATTTTTTGGCGTCGTTGTCGGGGAGTTGTCTCAAGGTAAGAAGTAGTTAGGAAATAGATCATTTCTATACCTTAGCATTAGATTGGTGGCGGGGGAGATTTAAGACGAGAGGTAAGAACCTGCACATCTACTATTGTAGGCTCCCACAAACCAATGGTAGTTTTTCTTTTTATTTTTGTTTACTTTCATGAATAGACCTAGAAACCAAATGGTATCTTTTTCTTTTGTTTTTTCTTTCTTTCATGAATAGAACTAGAGACGCAAAATGTAGATACGTTAAATATAAATCAAACCTTTCAACCAAGGTTCCTTCTGATATTTTTGGGGGAAGGAACGTTCCACTTATAAAATCTGTAGACTGATACCAAAAAAAGGACCTAGCTCAACTCAAAGAGCTAAAATAGTCTCTGAAGAGAATAACACAGGGAGCACTATAGAACAAGAAATCGAATCATCAATCATATTGGGACAGGGGCCAAGACCACTTGAGCCTTCTGCAGAACCAAACAATACAACCTTTGATTTTACACCACCACGAGGGGACCCTAGTTTTAAGGACATCATAGACCCTGAACAGGTGATTTTTTTGTTTGGTAGTTCAACCAATCTAATTATCTTACAAACTGACATAGAAACTTTGGCACCAATAGTATTAACCGAATCAAGTAGAGTCCTAGACATCCAATCCATAGGAAGACCTTTCCATCAAAGGGAAACCCTGTTCTCTTCAAAGATAAAACCACCTACGTACTCTCTTTTTGGAAACCAAGCCAATGTGGATGATCAGGAGGACCATAACATTGTAATACACAGGGACGAAGAAGAGTCTCGAAACCAAACCTAAACTACCTTTGGGTTTCCAATTTTAGACACCACTCCAAATGTCAACATGAAGAATATTCCTCTCTTAGCACTACCTACCTTTTATGGTAAAAACAATGAAGACCCAGACACCTTCCTATTTGAATTTGACATCTTGTGTAGGAGATACAACTACATACAAGATGCCCAAAAATTAAAACTCTTTCCTGCCAACCTCAAAGACTCTACCCTAAGATGGTTCATGGGGTTGGGAGAATCCAGTATTAGGTATTGGGAAGCCATGAAAGACATATTTCTCAAGAAGTACCAATAATATTGTAATACCAAAGAGTCTCATAATGACATCTTTAAAATCCAACAGTTAGAAAACGAGACCCTAGAAGATTATATCGAAAGATTTGGTTATATCTCCTAGAAGTCAAAATACCATGACCTCCCAGAGGATGCAATTAGGGATATTTTCCTTAAGGTAATTTTAGAAGAGTATCTAGAGATTCTTAACCATATGGCATCAGGCGACATCTCCCATAAACCATTTTTTGAAATATGTGAAATGTGTAAAAATTACTCAAGGAGTAGAGACAAAATGGGAAAGAATGTTCAGGACCCTCATAATAGAAACTTAAAACCATTTAGTTCAGGTGGTATCACGAGAGAAGAGATAGGGAACCTCTTAGAAAAATTCAAAATAGATATCTTAAAAAAATAGGTTCCCAATTGGACACCTTAAAAATAAAAAAGAAACAGGAGGAGGAAAATGCAGCAATGAGCATATATTTCCCAAGATGCAGGAGGAAGCATTCCTCAAGGGAATGCCCAGTAGATAACATTTTAGTTTGTGGATTCTATACAGAAGACCATGTGATTGAAAAATGTCCATCACTGCCTAGTTTATTATCCATCTATAGGAGTGGAGATCCTGAGCAGTATTCTTATGCACCTAGAAGGCCACGACAGCCTAGGAACCAACCCACATACCTGGATCTACAATATCAAGTTCCACCTTATTATCAACAACAAAATGGTGGAACCCACCAAGTTGGAAAACATGGTCTACTCAATACCGAATTCCTTGGTTTCAAGGATGGAGGGGAGGACATAACCAAGGAAACCCTCAAGCTCCACCTATCCCTATGTCCAACCATCCTTACCCTCAGTTTCCACCAAACACTCTACAACTTCTGCCAGGTTTTGTTCCTCCACCTTTACCTCCTATTCCACAACAACAACTGCTACAATATCAAAATGAAAGCTCCCCGAGACCAACACTACTACCAGCACAACCAGTGTTGAATCCCAATAATAAGCCCCCTCAACCTCTTCACAATGTTGATATGAAGGCCTTCCCGACATATGTTATTATTCTTGTTTCATTACAGGAAATTCAACTAAGACCGGGAAAAGTTCTGGAGAGGCAAAGACCTTTAGTAGTCATCCAGGAAAAAGAAGATGAAGAAACCACCAAACAACCCACTGATGACACTAGGTGGAAATATGGTATTATCCCAAAGAATCAAGAGCCCAACCTTCCCCAAAATGAAACTTCACAAATTACGAAGGTCCCTCCTTATCCAGACCGATTAATAATTGAGAAACCTACCACTCAACCTAAATTTGACATTTTGAATGAATTGAATAATATTTGTGTCAATATTCCTTTACTTCAAGCCATTAAATACATTCCAATATACAGTAAGGTAGTCAAATAATTGTGTATCAAGAAACCAGGTAGGAAGTAGAAGGACCCTCCTATAGTACACTTGATAGGAGATCTTTATGAATACATATCAGAGTAGCCAAAGATAGCAAAGTATGGGAACCTAAGAAACCCCGTAGTGACCATAACCATTAATGAGGTCTCCATTGGAAACACTCTCATAGACCTAGGGGCATCCATCAATGTTATGACCACTACTACCTTGGAACAATTACTGTTACAACCTCTTCTTTAGCCTAGCTCAACCATTTTGGAATTAGCAGATAAGACTAGGGTTATACCTAAAAGAATTTTAGATGATATCATGGTTACTTTAGCCTCATGGTAGTACCTAGTAGAGTTTCTTGTCATTCATTCAAAGAATCCTACCAAAGGCCATCCTGTCATTTTGGGAAGACCTTGGCTAGCCACAACCAATGCATTTATTGGCTGTAGAGAAGGGGAAATGACCATCTCGAATGGTATCTCTATACAGAATCTCACCATTTACCCTCCCACTCAACCTATTATGGAGAATCTATGGTGGCTTGAATGTCCATACAGGAATGAGGACTGGGAACAACCCATATTGCTAAGTGACCATGCATGGGCACTTCAAGAGCACACAATAGAAAATGTGCTAAACCAGTTCATTTCTACTATCACATGTGCGGATTTTCCACAGTCTTTTCCCTAATTTGAGTACATGTTTGGGGAATAATTTCAAGAACAATTATATCCATCCATTTTGTCTTCAACATATTTTATCTTTGAAATAGATGAGTTTTCCATGTCTTATACTATGCCCTACCAGATTAGTCCAGGGAAATGTTTACATATAAACTCCGAGCTAGATACAGACCAATAGAAACAATTAGTATATATCCTTAAATAGAAATCAGGAGTATTTTCCTAGGAATACACTAACATGAAGGGTATACACCCTGACACATGCATGCATCACATATATAACTATGGGAGAATTAACACCTATTAGGCAACCCCAGAGAAGGATGAACCCAACACTTAAAGATATATTCAAGGAGGAGATACAAAAGTTGTTAAATGTTGGATTCATTTATCCCATCTCTGATAGTAAGTGAGTATCCCCGTTTGTAGTGGCTCCAAATAAAGTAATCGGGAAATGGAGAATTTGTGTTGATTTCCGAGAACTCAACAAAGCCACTATGAAATACTACTTTCCTCTCCCTTTCATTGACCAAGTTCTAGATATCTTGTTTGGAAAGAAGTATTTTTCCTTTCTAGTTCGGTACAGCAGGTACACTCATATTCTTATAGCACTCGAGGACCAGGACAATACTACCTTTACTTGTCCTTGTGAAACCTATGCCTATAGGGTCTTAGCATTTGGATTGTGTAATGCTCCCGCCACATTTCAACGAACAATATTAGGGTTATTTTCTGATCTTATTCATGATTGTGTGGAGGTCTACATGGATGACTTCACAGTCTATGGTAACACTTACCAGGAAGCCTTAGACAACATAGAAAAAGTTCTCATCAGATGCTAGGAAATGAACCTATCCCTAAGTCATGAAAAATGCAAAATGGTGTTAACTGAAGGAGTGGTTCTAGGACATCATGTTTCATATGAAGGGATAAAAGTTGATCCTGGAAATATTGAGGTCATCGTCAGACTTCCACCCCCAAAGACTCAGAAAGAGGTGAGAAACGTTTTTTGACATGCCAGATATTACTGGCAGTTTATTGAAAATTTTACAAAGATTGTTGCACCTATGTTTGGATTATTAATAAAATATGTTGATTTTTTTTGGACTGGGCAGTGTCAAACTACCTTTGAAACCCTGAAAGCTAAGTTGTTTGTGGCACCAGTTCTTAGAGGGCCTAATTGGACTCTCCCATTTCATTTATCCACTGATTCCTCTGACACCACAATAGGAGGGGTATTAGGGAAGAAAGAGGACCAACAGTCCTATGCCATTTATTTTGTGAGAAATAACTTGTCCCCTGTTGAGTTGAAATACACAGTTATCGAGAAGGAATTCTTGGCAGTTGTTCATTCTATTAAAAATTTTCATCATTACATTATAGGTTATGAAGTATTTGTACATGCCAACCATTCCACCATTAGATTCATCATGATTAAACCCATAACTAATGATCAAGTGACCACTTGGCTTTTGTTATTACAAAAATTTAATATCATTGTGCTTGACTGACCTGGAAAGGATAATGTAGTAGCTGATTTTCTTTCCCGAATAAAAAATGAGGATGATGATATCCCTTTAGATGATAGTTTCTCAGATGATCATATCGCTTCCCTTTCTGTCAATACCCCATGGTTTGCAGATATGGAAAACTATCTGGCTACTAGGAAGTTACTGTCTCATTTGTCACCTCATGAAAAGTGGAAAATTACTACACAGAGTGCTAATTACTCTTGGGTTGGTCATGATTTTTTTCAGACAGGTTCTGATTTGATTATTCATAGATGTGTCCGAGAGGATGAGGTACCTGAAATACTACGAAGTTGTCATGATGGACCATGTGGTGGCCATTTTGCTGACAAACATACAACATATAAAGTGTTACATTCGGGTTACTATTGGCCTAGCATTTTCAAAGATGTTTCCAAGTATGTGAGAAGTTGTGATAGTTGCCAAAGGATAGGAAGACCTACGTCAGCTGATGAAATTCCTTTGTGTGCCCAAGTTATGATAGAACCCTTCGAAAAATGGGCCCTTAACTTTGTAGGACCAATTTCATCCATGTCCCATAGGAAGAACTATATTTTGGTTTGTACGGACTATGTCACCAAATATTCTCCATACTACCCGCAAGCCAATGGTCAGGTAGAATCCACAAAAAACGTTCTGGAGGCCATCTTAACCAAGAATATTCAATTACATCACTGAAATTGGGCTGATAGGCTCCCGAAGGCTTTGAGAACACACTGGACCACCTGGAGAAATACAACTGGGCATACCCCTTATGAGCTAGTGTATGGGAAATAAGCACTTTTACCTACAAAATTCCAAGTAAGGACCTTCCGTATTACCACAGAATTAGGATTGAACTTGGATGAGGCTCAGAATAAACGAGCCCTACAATTGAACGAGTCGGATGAAATCAGGAAATATGCCATCCAACAACCGATATTAGTCCAAAACCAGAGGAGCAAGTGGCATGACAAGTTTATAAAGAAGAAGCACTTCCAACCTGGTGATTGCAATCTGTTGTTTGATTCCCGATTCCACACCTTCAAAGGAAAAATCACCACCCAGTGGTTGGGTCCTTACGAGGTAGACATTGTATATGACAATGTAGCTGTAAAAATTAAAAAAAATGATGATGGACAAGTCTCTTTTGTAGTAAATGGACACCGACTAAAATTTTATCATAAGACCATTTCCAAAGAGGATTTTCTACAGGTCATGTCAACTGACAGGGCATTGGCCTTAGTAGATGGGGAAGCCCCCCAAGTTCTTGAAAATTTTTCTGAATTTCCTACTGTATATATGTAAATAGTTTTTGAATTTTGTTAATAAGGCAAATCTAGAGATTTTTGTAAGTATTTATTTCACCAGGAGTACACAGTTTCAAGGATCTTTCTTCTAAACATTGTTACACTTGAATTTTGTGTCTGCTAAAGCATCAAATGAATATTGACTTACTGTAATTAGCCATATTTTTGCAAACATTCTCATTTGTTAAGGCATTCTAAAGCAGTTTCTCTTGAAACTCTTCACCACTGTATAAGGAAGTGACACCATAACTATCAAGCCTAGAGGTCTCTCGTACAGTTTTTCCAAGAAACATGAGTAAGTGCGTCAAGTGTCTTTATCAAAGAGTAACAAGGAGGTCTAATTAGTGGTTAGTCATGGAAACATCACAATAACTATAAAAGAACAAAGTGAGTTGAGCCTAGAGATACCTTTATGTTCTTTCTCAATGGTACCATCCACTACATACTAAATAGCTTGATTATATCATATCTTTAGATAGGCCACTTCCACTTAAGTACCCCTTACATTGGGAAAATCACTAAGTAATATAATGAAAATTCATCCTCTAACATAAATACCATCCCAATTAAAAAAAAAAAAAAAGTTGTTTTCAGAGTTGTCCCCCCATCTTCTTGCATAAAACAATCTTATATTAAAAATCTTAAAAGATGGAGGGCCAATCTCTGAGGGTGTAAGAGGCTAACCCTCTGGGATATTGAATATGTTTGCTGGTAGCAGGTACTGGCCTGTGTTATGACTAGGTAAACCCGCCGAAGTACTGAACATTCTTGTTGGCAGCGGGGCATTCTACTTAGCGAGGATGGTAATTTGACAAAAATAAATAATAAATTTAAATTTGTCCTGATGTACGACATTACTTGTAGACAAAGATGACATGAAGTGTGTGTGGTTAAGCTAAGGTTAATGAACTCCATAAACTTGTCATTGGGAAATAAATTTAAGACTATCTTGAAACTCTCTTGCCTACCTCTTCTTATCTATATATAGGATCTCTTATCCTATAGGTGGGGCCATCTCCTAATAGTCTCGTCAGACTAATCTGTGAAAATTTATCTTTACACTTGACATACTATAAATCTTCGGTAATTGGGGGTACTGAATGGTTTCTTATACTTTTGATTGTGAGGTGTCACAATACTTAGGTGTGGGGGAGGGGTTCATGAGCTGACAAATGATCATTGCCTATAAATAAATATTTACAAGAATTTTTGTATTATTTCGATTATACAAGTTATTACCTTGATAGTCATTTTTATTTTTGAAGTGCTAAACTCATGTGTGCTATAAATTATTGAACATATACTTAACAAACCACTCTTTATCGGCTTATTTTTCATTACAAGATGTACATTGTAGGTTTGAAAATACATCTTTTATGCTTGCTATAACCTGTTCATTGTAGGTTTGACATTATATGTCAATGCAAGAGGATTGAGTGAGCATGATGGAAAAATCGACAACAATGGAGCATTCTGCCTCTGCTCATTAACCACTATGAATGTCAAAAACACTTCAAATTTGCAGGCTATCCATTACATAAGGTGAAAATGTATTTAACATAGAGGTGCCATATGAAGTATCGTATAAGGTGTCGAACGAAGTGCCATGTCAATTACACACTAGTAATTGTCCTAGATTCCAGGTAACTAGATATCAATTACATTCAATTGAATTGGTTGCAGCCAATTGATTAAAGATGCTTTATATGTTTATGATCAAAGGTCCAAGTCAAAAGACTTGGACATTGATCTAACTATGCATCATTACATTGCC
The DNA here is from genome assembly GCA_009831015.1 of Picea engelmannii. NCBI lineage: Eukaryota > Viridiplantae > Streptophyta > Pinopsida > Pinales > Pinaceae > Picea > Picea engelmannii. The sequence goes on along the minus strand of ML782564.1, from coordinate 759,253 downwards.
CCCAAAAATGAGCCTTCAAATTTAAAAATTCCCAAACATGGAAGCTCGTGCGCACATGTGTGCAACTTACTCCACCATAGACGCATTCAAATTTGGGATGGGTAACCATTATCTCAATTCTCCCTTGCCATTTTCTCTGCCCTAAGTTGAGAAACTGTGTCGAGCCTCTGCCATTTCTTCCCTTGTTTGAATTATGATCGGCCTATGCCAAATTCATGCCATCTCTTGGCCTGTTTGCACCCTTGATTGGTGAATTTCGCCTCTTCCACAATGCCTAAGAGGTATGAACCCTCTTCCTATGCAAATCCTTTTTCCATTCCTGAATTTGCACAATGCAAAGAGGTGTTTCTGCGTGCAGGCTGGAGACCATTTTTGTCTAACTTGCAGGGCCACGATGATGGCCTCCCCATGCAATTTTCCCTCGGTTTTGATGGGAAGATAGCACGCGTGGGGTCTCTTTCCTTTGAAGTCTCAGAAGAGTCCATTGTTCTAGCCATGGAGCTTCCAAGAATGGGATATAGATGGTTCAAATACCACCAGCTACCATGCTCAAGTTATAACAAGGTGTTTAAGCCCAAATTCGAGAACATTTCAGGAGCAAAAGGATATTCTAGGGAGTGGATAAAGGTGGAATTGATCAATCCTCTCATTGTCATCATGAGGTTGATTACATGCGAAGGTAGATACTCCACTTTCAAAGCTTGTCATTTCATATTGCTGGCTCATTTTCTGTTCAACAAACCTTTGAACTTCCCCTTCTATTTTCTGCAAAGCTCGGAGAAGATGTCCTCTTAAGTGAGAAAGAATGTGACTAACCCCCAAAATAGTCTCTTTCACCATGGTTTTATCAAACTCCTTGTTCTAGTCGAACTAGAGAAACAGGGGAAAACTTGGGATGCATTTATCTATCAATTCACAAACCCTCACTTGACAGTTAATACCAACAAAAATCCACTTAGCCTAAGAACTATCTCTCCATCCAAGCCTCACTCTCCAAGAACTCCAAAACCCCTTGCAAAAACCCTCTCTTTCCCAAAACAATACAAAAATCTTATTGATATCCCTACTTCCTCATCGGATAAAAAGACCAAGAGAAAATACCAAAAGAAGCCTATTATTAACCCCCCAATGCCTTCAATCTCTCTTGATCCCACACCTAAAAATCTCCAAGACATAATTCAACAAGAATTTTCCATCGTTCCCACAAATAGGAGGGGATCCTATCAATTTGGTAAAGGACCCTTTCGAAAGAGTACCCGAAGCACAAGAACAAAACCTTATGCAAAACCCTTGCCTACTTCGTATCCTATCCAAGTGTCCTCTGATCTTGAGAGGCCTCACAAGATACTCAGGGAAGTTTCTACGGATGGATTAGAGCCACTAAGAAAGAAAAAATCATAACCTACCTCTCCTTACCAATCCCCTGTCACTCCTACTTCAGCCATGCCTACTCTAAATCCTAAGACTGATAGAACATCCACATTCCTCAAATGATCTAAGACTTCCTCTGAGATCACCAATTCTTCCCTAGACATTGAGAAGCTACAAAAAAAAAACCATCAACTTCTCCAACAGTTAGAAGAAAGGAAGACAATAGATGCACACCTTCATCATGATAATGCAGTCCTCCAAGTAAAGGTTAACTCCCTTCAACAGTTGGTTGATGAGATGACCAAATCCAACCTCAGCCTCAGAACACAACTGAAGCAACATAAGAGGCACAAGGAAAAGTCTTCACAGCAAGAAGGAGAAGCTTCAAAAGCTAATCCTCCTCAGCAAGCCTAGTCATGATGGATAATTTCTTTTTGTTTGTAGTGGGACCTGCAAAATCGTAAGTTTGGGGGTAATGTTGGGCCCAAGATATGATCAATTTTATGATAGTTATTAGACACTTTTTCCGAATGTACATATGTGTTTTTCATGTTTTGGAGAAGCTTTTTGAAGAATTTTATGCTAAAACGGTATGATCTACGTTAGGTATGTATGTTTCATGTTTTATCTTGATATTGAGTTAATTCATCACGTTTTTATGATCCCAAGGATCTGATTCATGTTTTTTGGTGTTATAGGGAAAAAAACACATCACATTTTTGCTACTGGCACTTAGTCTATCACTCCTTCTAGTACTTGATCCGGTACCCAGTCCGACACTTCATCCAACACTGCGTCTTGCACAAAAACAGTGGGCGATTTGGCGGTTATGGTATTGACGACCAATGGTGGGAAAATCAAGAACATGGGTTTTGCTCGTGCTTTCCCCCTCCAACTACTACACTCTTGACAACCAAGTTTAATTTGTTAAGAAGGGCGATTATTGGCTCGCTCTATTTCGGCAGTTAGGGCACTATTAATGTAATTTGTCGATTTTAGAAGTGGGTCGACCCTCCTATGGTCGACCACTTGGTCTGTAAATATTATAAATAGCACCGCGGTGGTTAGTTAGTTGTCCAAACAATATAAGAACCAATGTGATAGGGACAAACACGATTTTACTCTGTTTTTCTATTTTTCATTGCCAGATTATATAAAAACTGTGTTTTTAAGTTTTAATGGTGAAATCGAATTGTTGATTTCGTGGTGTGCTTTTAGAAAGTGACCACAACTTGCTCGGGGGGCCACCAGAAGTCTGGTAACTGTTCTTTATGTTGCTTATGCATTTTATAGTTTAGTTGTTTCTCTTTATTTCCTATACATGCATTATCGTTTTGTTAATTAATTTGTTGTTGTAGTTTAATTGCTTTGACTCTCTTTAGTAGGTTAGTATGAAGGATTGTGTTAGCATGCGTTGATCTTGTAGTTAGGAATGAATTTGAAAATTCATAGAATAACCCTGTGTGCAATTAGATATCAGATTGTGTTTTATTTATGATTTTAGAGTTAAATTTAAAACAGAGTTTAAAACATAGTAGAACAAAGTTTTAATTTGAGTTTTCTTTAACAAGGATTTGATGGATGGATATGATTAATTTCAGTTTTTAATTATAGATTTATTATTTCATTTTTATATAGATATTGCTTAATTAGTTGTTGGTTAATGGATTTGTTAGTTTACTTTTTAATGTCATGTTTTAATTTTTGTTCTTAAGCATTTTCCTTATTGCAGTTTAAATTGTTAAGATAGATATAGCATAGTTTCATTTTATGTACTTTCTTTCCTAGAATTAGATTGCAATTATAATTCTTAGTTAATGATTGAATTTAGTTATGAATTTGTCTTACATAGCATAGAAGTACAATTAAAATCTCGTTGTATTGTTGATGGTTAACACATGAGTAATAATTCCATGAATATGCAGGGTAATTAACATTGTTTCTGTAATGGTTAAATTCTCATTGGATTGTTTAATCCATACTTTTCACTTTGCTATTGAGATCAATATTGAGCTTATACCGCTTGAATTATCTTTTGTTGTCAAGTGCCATCGAGATATTATATGACACCGAAGACATTCACACAACCACCAACATTATATTTGAGTTTTCATAGATTAAAAGATAGTTTTCTTGCTTTCATAGATTAAACGATAGTTTCCTTCTTTCATAGATCATAATATATAGTTTCTTTCTTTCATAGATTAGAAGATAGTTTTATTGTTGTTGTAGGATATATATTCTTTTTCTTGGGTAGATTAGAGAGCAGTTTTCTTCTGACAGATTAAAAGTTAGATGTTATTTCTTCTTGCTTTCAATTAAATAGATTTCCTTTTATGAATTAAAAATAGTTTGAAGTTAATAGCTTAAATTTGAACTGCTTAGACCGGGGATACTGTCGTGCAAAACCCTAGGGAAAGCCATGGCACTGATGTCGAACCCCGCTCAGCAACAACAGCAATAGGCGACGACGGTTGTACTGAACGCTTCTCTGTATGTGGGAGATCTGGATCCCACCGTCACCAAAGGGCAGCTCTACGACATCTTCAAACAGACTGCCCCCGTTCTTTCAGTTAGCATCTGCAGAGATCAGATCAGCAGGAACCCCCTCGATTATGCCTCCATCAACTACAGCCATGCTCACGAGGGAATGGCGTTGGCATTTGATGAGTTCGGAAGGCCATTTATGAGAATAAGGGAGCAGGAGCAGAAAACCCGAATAAGAGGCTCAGATGCTCAGAAGGCCAACTTCTCAGCCGCCAGGGCCGCTGCGCAAATCCTCTGCACCTCCCTCGACCCCAAGGGAATGGACCAGATGCTCCAGAGCCCTGAAGACGATGTCACCATCAAGTTACAAGGTTAGTTGAGCAAGCTTCTAATCGCCCCAGGACCCAAGAGATCGCTGAGCGACTGCGTGAGGCTTATGCAAATGGAACGGAACCCTAACGGGGAGAAGGAAGCGACGCTCCTTTGCAGGGCCAAGGTGGACTAGCAAGTACTAAACCCTAGACGCCGCTGTCGATGCCTTAACCTACATAGTGGCAAGACTAGCTCCGAGATCACGAAAAGCTTCCCCCTTTTTATAAAAACCATTGCCGGATCTTCTCTTTGCTTGCAGGTTCAAGACTCAGACTTTGTCTTTGAGCTAAAAACCCAAATCCACCAAGCCACAGGGACTCTGCCTAGATTCCAACGACTAATCTTCGAAGGCCGGCATCTTGGAGATGGCTCTCTCCTATGATATTATGGAAATCTAAAAAACGCAACCATTTCTCTCACTTCTCGGTTGCGTGGAGGAGCGCCTTCAGTGACTCATCCAAGCTCTTACAAGCAGGCTGTGAAATCAGGGACTTCCGCTCCTTCGAAGCTCAAGGATGAAACTTCAAAAGTAAAGGAGCCCTTTGGAGGCGCCTTCATTGTGGAGTAGTGTGCAGAACCTCCAACAGCAGAAGTTGAAGACCCCCAAGTCTATGGCTATGCCTTTCTCTACCAGGCCAAAGCCCTCATTTGTCGCTTCAACAGACTTTGGCCCTCAGCCCCTGTGCTAAAGGAATGGGTTAACAAGACCTGGTCAGAGGGTCATGAGCTATTCTTCTGTTCCAAGGGGTTCTTCATCGTCAACTTCTCCACCGAGGCCGAATGTCAGCGCGTGCTAGAGGAAGGTCCTTGGTTTTGGGGCAGATCTGGTCTCTCCATGCAGCGATGGTTCCCGGATTTCAATCCACTGACCATGACAGCCATGACTACACCGGTCTGGGTAAGACTACCCAATCTACCCCTGCATTTCTATTCTACATCTTTTTTTCCCACCCTGGGCAATGCATTGGGTAGATTTATCAAGATAGACACAGACAGAATAACGAAATGATTCATCACTTTCGCCCGCATCTGCGTTGAAATTGACCTCAGTCAAGGGCTTATGGATAGGATTCTTATAGATTGGGGTGATGGAGATCCTTTCATACAGATGGTCGATTATGAGAACATTGCCTTCAGATGCCGCTCCTGTCAGCAAACAGGGCACCTCCAGGCAACCTGTCCTCTTTCCCCCACCCCTCCCTCAACTTCTGGAGCACGGAAAAGAGCCAATGGTTGGAAAGGACCAAAATCTCACAAAAGCCGCCTGAACCCTTCCTCTGACAACAAGAAACATCACAAAGATGCTCCAACTCCTTCGCCTTCCTCAATGCCTTCGCAGGCCCCAACTTTCGCTCAGCAGCCATCTGTCGACCCAAAACACCAGACTGCAGCCTCGGCACAAAATCCTACAGTTTCAAAAGTCATGACTCCAACCCCCGCAATTAAATCCTTGCACCCACCTCACGAAAAGGGGGAAACAAATGACACAATCATGATTTCAGCATCGCTCCCAGGGACTCAGAAGCAACCTCATGAATCAGACAACTCAGACAGCGACAAAGAAGCACCACGGAATTCAGCAGCTCAAGATTTTGGCACTTCCTCAGACCATCTGGCTTTGGTGGTAAAGGCCGCTGAGCCGACCAGGTCCTCTGGTTGGATTGATGTTCGCAAAAAAAAAGGTAGAAAGGATCCTCATTGGCCAACACAATGATCCGGTCCTTCTCCTTATATTGTAATGTTTCATCTTGCTCTCTTTTAGCATAGGCTAGTTTCAAATGATCCCCTGTTCTCTTTTTGGGGGGTCTTTTCCCATCCACAAATCAATGTATTACTTTGTACTTTTTTCATGGATTGAATAGAAGGATTCTCCCCTTTCTTACTTTAAAAAAAAAAAAAAATAGTTTGAAGTTTTAATTAAGAATATAGTCCACTTGCCTCTTAGGCTAGATAGTTGTTCAATGAGAACTTTTTATTTGATTACTTGTAGTAGAAGTTGTCTTGGATTAATTAGTTGTTTACTTGCTTTAATAGGTTAGCTAGTTCTTTTGCTTACTTGCTTACTTGCTTTAATAGGTTAGTTAGTTGTTTTGCTTACTTGTTTAGTTGCTTTAATAGAATAATTGCCTGCTTGTTTATTTACTTGCTTTCATAGGATAGTTTCTCATTGAATTTAGGTTGGGAAGTTAAAGTAGTTTGCTTTTGTTATTTTCTTATTGTTATGCTTAATAGTTTATTTTGCTTATTATTATGAACTAGTTTGCTTCAAGTAGCGTTTTTACTTGTTTTCTTAGAACTGTCCATCGATCCTTGGTCCAAAAGTACTTAGGTTACCTAGTTTAAAGTTGCTTAGTAGGGTTTTCTCATTAGATAACTTTGCTTGAATAGATTAGCCCTTAAATAGCCATTTCCTTAGTTAGACTATACTACTACCAACCCTTCTACCTTTGGCATATATTTTGCTACAACTCTAAGTTTACTTACCCTAGGTTGACAATTTAATTGAGGGGTTTTAGTGTGTTTTAGTGCATATATAACACCCATCATTTTTTGGCGCCATTACCGGGGAGTTGTCTCAAGGTAAGAAGTAGTTAGGAAATAGATCATTTCTATACCTTAGTATTAGATTGGTGGCAGGGGAAATTTAAGACGAGAGGTAAGAACCTGCGCATCTGCTATTGCAGGCTCCCTCAAACCCAATGGTAGTTTTTTTTTTTTTTACTTTCATGAATAGACCTAGAAACGAAATGGTAGATTTTTCTTTTGTTTTTTATTTATTTCATGAATAGACCTAGAGACCCAAAAGGTAGATACATTAAATATAAATCGGACCTTTCAACCAAGGTTCCTTCCGATCTTTTTGGGGGAAGGATGTTCCAATTATAAAACCATAGACTGATACCAAAAAATAGGACCTAGCTCAACTCAAAAAGATAAAATAGTCTCTGAAGAGACTAACACAGGGAGCACTATAGAACAAGAAATTGAAGCATCAATCATATTGGGACAGGAGGCAATATCACTTGAGCCTTCCACAGAACCAAACAATACAACCTTTGATTTTACATCACCACCAGGGGACCCTAATTTTGAGCACATCATAGACCCTGAACAAGTGAATCTTTTATTTGGTAGTTCAACTAATGTAATTATCTCACAAACTGACACATAAACGTTGGCACCAATAGTCTCAACCAGCTCGAGTACAGTCCCAGACATCCAATCCATAGGAAGACCTTTCCATCAAAGGGAAACCTTGTTCTCTTAAAATATAAAACCACTTAGGTACTCTCTTTTTGGAAACCAAGCCAATATGGATGATCAGGAGGACCATAACAATGTAAGACACGGGGAGGAAGAAGATACTGAAAACCAAGCCAAAACTACCTTCGGGTTTTCGATTTTAGACACCACTCCAAATGTCAACATGAAGAATATTCCTCTCTCAGCACTCCCTACCTTTTATGGTAAAAACATTGAATATAAAGACACCTCCCTATTTGAATTTGACATCTTGTGTAGGAGCTACAAATACATACAAGATGCCCAAAAACTAAAAATCTTTCTTGCCACTCTAAAAGATTCTTCCCTAAGATGGTTCATGGGGTTGGGAGAATCCAGTATTAGGTCTTGAGAAGCCATGAAAGAAATATTTCTTAAGAAGTACCAATACTATTGCAAGACCAAAGAGTCTCGTAATGACATCTTTAAAATACAACAGTTAGAAGACGAGACCCTCGAAGATTATATGGAAAGATTTGGTTATATCTCCCAGAAGTCAAAATACCATGAACTCCTAGAGGATGCAATTAGGGATATTTTCCTTAAGGTTATTTTAGAAGAGTATCTAGAGATGCTTAACTTGATGGAATTAGGTGACATCTCTCATAAACCATTTTCTGAAATATGTGAAATGTGTAAAAATTACTGAAGGAGTAGAGCCAAAATAGGAAAGAATGTTTAGGACCCTCATAATAGAAACTTAAAACCAGTTAGTTTAGGTGGTATCATGAGAGAAGAGATAGGGAACCTTTTAGAAACTTCAAAACAAATATCTTAAGCACAATAGGTTTCCAGTTAGACACCTTAAAAATAAAAAAGAAATAGGAGGAGGAAAATGCAACAATGAGCATATATTGCCCAAGATGTAGGAGGAAGCATTCCTCAAGGGAATGCCCATTAGATAACATTTCAGTTTGTGGCTTCTGTACAAAAGACCATGTGACTAAAAAATGTCCATCATTGCCCTATTTATTAGCCATCTATAGGAGTGGAGATCTTGGGGAGTCTTCTTATGAACCTAGGAGGCCATGGCAGCCTAAAAAACAACCCACATACCCAGATCTACAATTTCAAGTTCCACCTTATTATCAACAACAACAACAGTGGAATCCACCAGGTTGGAAAAATTGGTCTACTCAGTACCAACATCCTTGGTTCAAGTATGGAGAGGAGGAAATAACCAAGGAAACCCTCAGGATCCACCTATCCCTATGTCCAACCATCCTTACCCTCAGTTTCCACCAAACACTCTGCAACTTCTGCTAGGTTTTGTTCCACCACCTTTACCTCATATTCCACAAAAACAACTGCTACAATATCAAAATGAAATCTCCCCCAGACTAACACTATTAATGGCACAACTAGTGTTGAATCCCAATAATAATCCCCCTCAACCTCTTCACAATGTTGAGATGCAGGCCTTCCCAACATATGCTATTACTCCTATTCCTTTACAGGAGATTCAACAAAGATAAGGAAATGTTTTGGAGAGGCAAATACCTTCATCAGTCATCCAAGAAGAAGAAGAAGAAGAAACCACCAAACAACCCACGGATGACAGTAGGTGGGAAGATGTTATTATCCCGAAGAATCAAGAACCCAACCTTCCCCAAAATGAACCTTCACAAATTACGAAGGTCCCTCCTCATCCAGACCGATTAATATTTGAGAAACCTACCACCAGACCGAAATTTGACATTTTGAATGAAGAATATTAGTGTCAATATTCCTTTACTTCAAGCCATTAAAGACATTCCAATCTACACTAAGGTAGTCAACGAATTGTGCATCAAGAAGCCATGTAGGAAGTAGAAGGACCCTCCTACAATACACTTGATAGGAGATTTTTCCGAATACATATCAAAGCAGCCAAAGCTAGCAAAGTATGAGAACCCAGGAAACCCCATAATGACTGTTAGCGATATTTCTTGTAAGGGGGTTAGAATGCAAAGGAATGGATTAAAAACCCACTTGTCCTAGGTTTGAAATACTAATATGCCTATGCTAAGCGACAAGCAAGTCTAAACGACAGAGATTCGCGTGCCTGGATTAACGGTG
>ML782564.1:732368-749648 GCA_009831015.1 Picea engelmannii | reverse complement strand
GGAATTGGGTGCGCAGCTTCCCAACGGCCGAGATCTAAGCACCCAGATCAACGGTGCTCACGCGATCCCATCCTTATCAGCTGCTCTATGTTTAACCAATGTGGGCCCTTCCCCCATTATGTCATCCTCCTGAGCCTCCTCTCCCCTGTTTCCATGTGTCACCTATCCATGTCCCCTCTTTGGTCCGTGTGGTCCCTTTCCCATCTCATCGTCCACTCACCGCCTGCCATATGTCCCGCTCCTTTCCATGTCATCCTCCCATCAAGGTGCGCCCGTTATATATCATCCCCTGCTCCCACCACTTATTGCCTTCCGCCATGTGTCTTCCCCTGCCACCTCTCTCACACCTCATTGCTTCTTATTCCCCCCCCCATGGTTTTGGCGCGACCACTCCCCTTCTGCACCCAACCCTTCGTGCTGGCCTCGACGCTATTCATCATGTCGTTCAATTAATCCAGGTGGCAGCACGAGGGGCCTTTCACGTCATAAAGGTGCCGAGTTGGTCGGGCTGTCCTCAATCCCAATAAAGCAGTTATTGAAGCAGTTGGTGGTGGTTAGACATCGCCTCCCCCATAATGGGAAAGTCCGACGATGAATTAAAGGAACGTCGATTCGCCCATGGAGCTGTCAGGAGTTCGATTGCATCCGCCATTGGTGCACGGTTATTTAGAGATTGCAGGTGCAGATGGTCAGAAGCCATGCAGATGCAAAGTTTAATGCAACGTCTCGGTTTTGTTGTTGTTATTGTTTTGAGTATATGTAGGTGTTTTCACCATTTTTGTATCTATCGATGGTAGAGAAGAGCTCCCTACTATGAAGTTTTAACTGATATTCTAGTTTGTGGGTTATGCATCTATATATGAGATATCTTGTTTATGACAGACAGTTTTTTTTACTCCATCTAATTTTCATCTCATTCTAAGAGAGTTCGTGATTGAATGATTCGCGCGAGTTATTGTAGTTATGTTATGATAAAAGATTTATTGTTGCATTATTGCATTCTCTGGCTTTGCATTTGAATGTAAGATGATATTGCATTTGTACGTCTTCTTCCTCAGCCTGTTAGAAACTCAATGTTAATAACAAACCTCTGCGTTCCTATTATATAAGTCTTCCACCTGTTCACCCTTTACTACAGCTTACTGTCTGAAGTTTATATAAGACCTCACTCACCTATGCATGCCTTGCCTAGTTTTGGAGTTGGAATGATATTGTTTTGAGTTGGCTTCCATTCGATCATCCCATCTACAAACCACCGTGACATAAAATTGATGGGCGTCGGGCTCTGCTCCTTCTAGAAATCCAGGAGTGACTTCCGTCGCCAACATTTCTGGCGCCGTTGTCGGGGACGAAGTTGAATATTTTCCCCGGGATTGAACGACAACGATTAACTGATTCTGAAGGTGCATCAGATATCAGAATTATCAAGATTGTTGTTGTGCACCTGGCGACTCCATTGTGACGAATCCATTGGGGAGAACCTGCTCTATCAATTGTGGCTTTCAAAGGTAGACACACGCAGTCTCATCCACAGCTGCCCCTAGCTACACCTCAAACAAATCCAGAGGAGGTTCTCAGAAAAGGAAAGGCCCCTGAAGAAGAAGCTTCCACTGCTGAAACAGGTAATCTGCCATCTCCTTCTGTAAGAACTCCGTTTTCTCCTCCTCAGTTTCTGAATAGACCTCCTTTAGAAGTTTCCTGTTTCCTAAATTTTGGGAGTCCTCCTGCTGATTTTTCCCCTCCTTGTCTGGGATTGGAGGGAGAAATCCTTGTCACTTCCCTCTCTTTTGAAGCTATAACTTGGCGTAGACCCAGGAATACAAAATATTTCCCCACTCCTACACAAGGAAGACCACCTACTGACTTGAGCTCGTTAGCTTTCTCCTTAAATCCTCTCTTATTTCCCACTCCCATTAAGAACTCATCCCTGGTATCCATGTTCTGAGTTCCTTCTCCTCCGAGTTCCCCTTTACATAATATCCATATGGTCGGAGCAAATCCCCCTATGACCACAATGGAGGCCATCATAGCCGCTAGGTATGCTCCTCTTGTATTACCACAACTTCTCAATGCCCTCCCACCAGAAGGATACCTAAAGCAGTTGCCCAAGTTTACAGGCGAGGGGGACATAACTGTTGAAGAACACCTAGTAGCCTTTTATACTTTCGTGGATGATAATGTTATCATGCACGCAGATGTATGGATGAGAATTTTTGTCCATAGTCTTCAAGGAGAGGCTAGAAAATGGTTCAAGGCCCTGCCTCTTGGATCTATTTATGAAATCAGAGCTTTAGATAGTACCTTTCTGAGACAGTGGGGATATTAAAAAGATTTCATGTATTACATGACAGAGTTTGGGTCGTTGAAGAGAAAGGAAGGAGAGTCTGTCTCTGATTTCTCCAAGAGATTTAATAAAATGTACAATAGAATTCCTGCTGAGATAAAACCCTCTGAAGCCTCTGCAAAGATCACTTACTCCAGTGCTTTTGATCCTGATTTCTACCTACTGCTAAGGGAGAGAAGAGCTACTACGCTGGCCCACATGTAGGATGCGGCCGTGGAGGTAGAATCTAACATATTGGCTGTCAACCGACTCAAGAACGCCGGTGATAGAAATACATCCAAGAACAGGCCTGAAACTTCCTCATCCAGTTCCTCTCCCTTGCCCCATTAGACAGATGAGACAGCTAGAGCAATAAAATCACTTGCTGCCAAGATAGAAAGGTGGGAATTAGAGGGGAACCCCATGTACAGAAATCCCCTAAACACTGATAATAGAGGTTTCAGACGACCTACTAACAATATACCTCAGGTCCTCCCGAGGGAACAGAGGGGAAAGGATAGAGAAGATCAAAGGGTTCAAACCCCCCTCCAAAACAACCTAGTTGATCATGAGGAAAGAGAGGAGATAGACGAGTTTGGCCCTGAAATTCATTGTATTGAAGAAACTCCCCCTTTTCCCCATTTGACGCAGTTCGCATATGAAGAATCACTGATGAGTGCTAAAATTCATGAGTTGGGGAAAGAACAAAGGGCCGGTCACGCTTCTAACAGATATAATCTCAGATCGAGAAGGAAAGAAGGAGACTTTGACAGCCCAGATCAGCCGCTCATAGAAAAAAGGCCTATTAGATCTACAACAGTCGCTACTAAAGATAAAAGAGCTCAGAGCGCTTTGCCAGTAGTCAAAGAACCCGTCACTGAGGTAAGGGAAGCTCCTAAGCCCATTCTATCCTTTAATTTTGAACATGAAATTCAAAAGATCAGGATCCCCGTCCCCCTCTCAGAGCTAGTTAAAAATGAAGATTTTAAAATATCCCTCTCCAAGCTGCTACAATCTGAGTCCCCACAGCCCCCCTCTGACTCGGTAAACCTTCAAGATGAGAAGCCAACCATCATATTAGGCCCTATGGTAGAAGACAGAGATAACTCATCCCCCCCCCCTTCTACACATCCCTGAACATACATGATAAAGTGCTGCATAACTGCCTCATGGATTTAGGGGCTTCCCATAACCTTATGCCAAAAATAGTCATGGAAGAATTGGGATTGGAGGTGACAAGAACTTATTATGATTTATATTCTTTCGATTCAAGGAGAGTACAATGTCTAGGAGTCATCAAAGACCTAGTGGTTTCCCTGTTTCAGCTGCCCATGAAAAGTGTGGTCATGGATATCGTGGTAGCTGACGTTCCCCCCAAATTTGGTATGCTATTGTATAGGTCGTGGATCAAAAAACTTGGAGGGACACTACAAATGGATCTCACATATGCCACCATTCTGGTCTTTGGAGGGGAAAAAAGGAGATTATACAGAGAATCCCAACTAGCCTATATTGTCAGTGATGAAGCAGACCCTACCAATCACCCCATCTTTGCACTTGACACCAACTTGGGGTCTAGTTTGCTGCAGCTTACCGATGCCCCTGAAAGCTCTTTACTAATCAGAAAACATCCCAACCCTGATCATTTGATTTCCCCTCAAAGCTCCCCTATGTGGAATATGTTTTTTGACGGAGCTTCTTCTAGCGAAGGCACTGGCGCTGGAGTGGTTTTCATATCACCTTGTCAAGAAGTCTTGTCCCTGTCATACAAGCTGGAATTCTAAGCCACCAACAACGTGACAGAATATGAAGCTCTTGTTCTGGGTATGACGGCCGCAAAGGAAATGGGAATTAAAGAGATAGCAATATTCGAAGATGCTGAGTTGATCATTCAGCAAGTAAGGAATGCTTATCGTGCCCATAATCCCCGGCTTAGGAGTTATCGGAATGAAGTATGGGATCTTATTGATAATTTCTTCTTGGATTTTAACATTTCTTTCATTCCGAGGGGAGAAAATACTTTGGTCGATTCTTTAGCTGTCTCAGCTAGTTTGCTCAAATTTCCTCTACCGCCTATGGTAAAAAATGATGTTGATATAAGATATAGGCCCTCAATGCCAGACAATGTCAAGAATTGGAAGGTGTTTGAGGATGATTCTGAACTCGAAAGGTTTCTCCAATCAGTTGACGAATTTTCTTTGTTGCATATTGACCAGGATCCCGACCTAGAAGGTGACCCTCATCCTGAGGAGTTTTTAAATAAAATCGCCAATCATCAGATCATTCAGCTGCCCAACAATCAAATTCCGAGAGGAATTGTCCCTTTAGAAAGATTGTTTGATGGGAATGATGTACTAGTAAAGGGTGGTGTTTCAAATGAGGATGCTGACATGACTGAATGCAACATTGGCACACAGGAGGAGCCCAGGTTCGTCAAATTGTCAAGCAGTTTGACTAGAGAACAGAAGGCCGAATATAATGAATTGCTAAAAGAGTTTGCTGATGTGTTTGCATGGACGTATGAAGACCTCAAGACCTATGACACATATTTCATTGAGCACAAGATCCCACTAAAGGAAGAGGCTAAATCATTTAGACAGAAGCTGAGACAGATAAATCCCATGTTGCTACCTGTCATGGAGAAAGAAGTGAAGAAATTGTTAGATGCCCAAATTATTATCCCCTTGAGATATTCTGAATGGGTGGCCAATTTGGTCCCAGTAAGAAAGAAGAGTGGAGAAATCAGACTCTGTGTTGATTTCAGGAATCTCAACAAAATCTCAAAGAAAGACAATTACCCCCTACCTAAGATGGAACACATACTGCAGAGGGTAATTGGTGCCTCCACGATATCCATGATCGATGGGTTTTCTGGCTATAATCAGATATCAGTCATGCCTGAGGACAGGGAGAAGATAGCCTTCACCACTCCTTGGGGCCCATTCATGTATGCCAAAATGCCATTTGGGTTGATGAATGCAGGAGCAACATTTCAGCGAGCCATGGATATAGCCTTCATCGGAGAAAATGACCATTTTGTAGTGATCTACCTAGACGACATCACAGTCTTCTCCAGGTCTAATAAGGAGCACCGCTGCCACTTAAGGAGAGTTTTCTCAAAGTGTCGGAGGTTTGGACTTTCCCTGAATCCCAAGAAGTCCCCGTTTGCTATGCAAGAAGGGAAGCTCCTAGGCCATATAGTGTCAGCAGAGGGAGTAAGGATTGACCCTAGCAGGGTAGAAGCACATCTGGCCCTGTCACTTCCCAGATCTAAGAAGGAAGTGCAGGCCTTGTTGGGCAAGATAAATTTTCTGAGGAGATTTGTCTCAAATTTTGTTGAGTTGATGAAACACATCACAGCCATGCTCAGGAAGGGAAATGAAGTGAAATGGACTACTGAACCTAGGGAATATTTTGTCCAAATAAATAAAGAATTGACTGAGGCACCTGTGCTAATCAGTCCTGATTATTCTAAAGATTTCCTGATCTTTTCTTTCGCTTCTTGTGATACAGTAGCGACAATCTTGTTGCAGAAAAATGAGCAAGGGCAAGAGAAACCTATTGCCTTCTTTAGCAAGGCATTGAGAGATGCAGAACTCTAGTATGAGATCATGGAGAAGCAGGCTTATGCCTTGGTGAAAGCCCTCAAAGCTTTCAGAGTCTATGTCTTGCACTCAAACATCACCACATACGTTCCTTCTGCCTCTGTGAAGGACATCCTCGTATAGCCTGACATAGACGGGAGGAAAGGTAAATGGATCACCAAGATCCTAGAGTTTGATCTGGAGATTAAGCCCACCAATTTGATAAAGGGATAGGGTTTATCCAAGATGCTGGCCGAATCTAATTGCAAAGCCTTGGGGATTAGCTACATCAACACCTGCTCAAAGATTTGAAAAACTGAGTCATCCAATAAGAAATCTTAGGATGCCCTATCACTGATAGCATGCCCTTGGTACAAGGATATCTTATACTTTCTGCAAGAATTGAGGCCTCCTGATGGCATGGAAAAAAGTAAGGCAAGAGCTCTAAAGCTCAGGGCGGTCAAATATTGCCTCATTGACCAAACCTTGTACTGGAAAGACCCTTTAGGGGTATTTTTAAGATGCCTAGACCCACAAGAAGCCCAGCAGGTTACATTTGATTTCCACAGTGGATTTTGTGGGGGTCATCATTTCTGGAATACCACAACCCATAAGATCCTCTGAGCTGGGTATTACTGGCCCACTTTATTCCCTGATGTCTGCAGAGAAATTAGAGCTTGTATCAAATGCCAGAAGTTCTCAGGAAAGGAATAGCTCAATTCTCTGCCATTAAAGCCTGTAGTAGTTTCAGCACCCTTTCAGCAGTGGGGATTGGACTTCATTGGAGAAATTCATCCTCCCTCAAGTGGCCAACACAGATGGATCCTGACTGCAACAGACTATTTCAGCAAGTGCATAGAAGCTGTCCCCACCAAGAGCACATCTCACAAAGTAATTATCAGCTTCCTGGAAGACATATTAGCCAGATTTGGTTGCCCTAGCAGGATTGTCACTGACAATGCCACCTCTTTTAGGTCTGATCCCCTGGTCAAGTTTTGTGAACAGTATGGGATTTCACTGATTCACTCTACCCCCTATTATCCTCAAAGGAATGGACTGGCAGAGTCTTCAAATAAAATATTGATCAAGCTCATTAAGAAGTTACTGGAAGATAATAAAAGGGTCTGGGATTCAAAGCTCAAATTTGCTCTATGGGCTGATCGGGTAACAACAAAGAAGTCCCTAGGCATCTCGCCCTTCCAACTTGTTTATGGAACAGAGGCCATTTTTGCTACTCAGCTCGCCTTATCTGTGGCGAAATTCCTCCAGGACCTTGAAGGAGAGTCTGACAATATGGTCAAAAGGATTCATCAAATGGTTGAAGTGCAGAAAATCAGAGAACAGATCATGAGCAGGGCCTACAATCATCAGCAGAAGATCAAGCAGGCTTTTGACAGGAAAAGCAAAAAGAAAGATTTCGAGCTAGGTGATCTAGTGTTCAAATGGGATGCACCCAAGCAGGACAAGGGCAAGCACAGTAAATTTGTTGCCCTCTGGTTTGGGCCTTTCAAGATCCTTGAAGTATTTTCAAACAACACTTATAGGTTGCAGGATCTGGAAGGCAAAGAAGTTTTTAGTGGCCCAGTAAATGGGCATTTCTTGAAAAAAATGTTTTTTGTGAGCCGCGGTCGGCTCTTTTGGTTTTTGTAAATATTTTTTTGTTTTCGGCTTAATAAATGACTCCATAGCCCAATAGCAAGGCACTGAATCTGCAAAAGAGTTCTTAGAGCATCACAGGGACGACTCTATCCCCCATGGAGCCAAATGTTAGCGATATTTCTTGTAAGAGGGTTAGAATGCAAAGGAATGGGTTAAAAACCCACTTGTCCTAGGTTTGAAATACTAATATGCCTGTGGTAAGCGACAAGCAAGTCTGGACGACAGAGATTCATGCGCCCGGATCAACGGTGCATATAGGATTCCAGACCCCCCCGCCTTTCTACCTTTAAGCAGAGGGGGGGGGGGTCCCGAATCANCATCTCTTCAACGGTCCTGATCGGAGTTCTTGGATCAACGACGATCAAGGAAATTCTGGACCCCCCTACCTTTCTACCTTTAAGCAGAAGGGGGGGGGGGGTTCCAGAATCGGTCGCGCAGCTTCCCAACGATCGAGATCTAAGCGCCCGGATCAATGGCGCTCATGCGATCCCATCCTTCTCAGCTGCTCTATGTTTAACCAACGTGGGCCCTTCCCTTGTTATGTCATCCTCCTGAGCCTCCTCTCCACTATTGCCATGTGTCACCTGTCCATCTCCCCTCTTTGGTCCGTGTGGTCCCTTTCCCATCTCATCGTCCACTCACCACCTACCATATGTCCTGCTCCTTTCCATGTCAGCCTCCCATCAAGGTGCGCTTGTTATATCTCATCCCCTGCTCCCACCACTTATTTGCTTCTGCCATGTGTCTTCCCCTGCCGCCTCTCTCACACCTCATTGCTTCTTATTCCCCCCCCCACAGTTTTGGCACCATCACTCCCCTTCTGCGCCCAACCCTTCGTGCTGGCCTCCATGCTATTCATCGGGTCGTTCAGTTAATCCAGGTGGCAGCACGAGGGGCCTTCCATGTCATAAATGTGTCGAGTTGGTCGGGCTGTCCTCAATCCAAATAAAGCAGTTATTGAAGCAGTTGGTGGTGGTTATACATCGCCTCTGCCATAATGGGAAAGTCCGACGATGAATTAAAGGCACGTCGATTCACCCACAGAATTGTTAGGAGTTTGATTGCATCTGTCATTGGTGCACGGTTATTCATAGATTGCAGGTGCAGATGGTCAGAAGCCATGCAGACACAAATTTTAATGCAACGTCTCGGTTTTGTTGCTGTTGTTGTTTTGAGTATATGTAGGCATTTCCGCCATTTTTTTATCTATCAATGGTAGAGCAGATCTCCCTACTATGAAGTTTTAACTGATATTCTAGTTTGTGGGTTATGCATCTGTATATGAGATATCTTGTTTATGACAGACATTTTTTCTTACTCCATCTAATTTTCGTCTCATGCTAAGAGAGTTCGTGATTGAATGATTCGTGCGAGCTATTGTAGTTATGTTATGATAAAAGATTTATTGTTGCATTATTGCATTCTCTGGCTTTGCGTTTGAATGTAAGCTGATATTGCATTTGGACGTCTTCTTCCTCAGCCTGTTAGAAACCCGATGTTAATAACAGACATCTGCGCTCCTCTTATATAAGTCTTCCACCTGTTCACCCTTTACTACAGCTTACTGTCTGAAGTTTATATAAGACCTCACTCACCTATGCATGCCTTGCCTAGTTTTGGAGTTGGAATGATATTGTTTTGAGATGGCGTCCATTCGGTCATCCCATCTATAAACCACCGTGACATAAAACTGATGGGCGTCGGGCTCTGCTCCTGCTAGCAATCCAAGAGTGACTTCCGTCGCCAACAGTGACCATAACCATTAATGAGGTCTCCATTGGAAACACTCTCATAGACCTAGGGGAAGCCATCAATGTTATGACTGCTACTACCTTGGAAAAGTTATAGTTACAACCTCTTCTTTGGCCTACCCCAACCATTTTGGAATTAGCAGATAAGACTAGGGTTATACTTGAAGGAATTTTAGATGATATCATGGTTACTTTATCCTCATGGGAGTACCCAGTATATTTTCTTGTCATTCATTCAAAGGATCCTGCCAAAGGCCATCCCGTCATTTTGGGAAGACCTTGGCTAGCCACAACCAATGCATTTATTAGCTGTAGAGAAGAGAAATGACCATATCGAATGGTCTCTCTATCCATAATCTCACCATTTACCCTCCAGCTCAACCTATTATGGAGAATCTATGGTGGCTTGAATGTCCATACGAGAATCAAGAATGGGAAGAACCCATATTTCCAAGTAACCATGCATGGGCACTGTTGTTCCTGAGTCTGTACTTAAGGCTCAAAAGTACAGTGTCAAGGCATCCAAAAGTGGTTAGGATATGGAAAAGGGAAGATGACAACCTTCGGAGAAAGAAACTAAGGGAGATTTCTTCGTTGGGGTTGTCTGGCTTCGAATTGTTCCTGAATAGTTATGTCTTGTTCAATGGCTACCCATGATTGTTCAAGTTTGGCCCGGTTAGTTGTTGTTTTAAGGATAGTGTTGAAGAGGTTTAAGGCGATGTGTGTTTGGTTAAATAACCCGGGTTCGACGTTAGGTTGAGCTGGTGTGGGAACTGTCATGGGGGAACAACACAGGTAAGAAAACTTTAAAGAAAGGTTGAGTGTTGTCTCAAATTTGGTTTTATAAAAGAGAGTTTTACAGTTTCAGAACTAAATTATGGATGCAAATATAAGGCTCGTTTCCATGACTGTATTATATTTTAATAAAAGTGCGAGATGGGAGAAAAACATTGAGATGGGAGAAAAACTTTGGTGAGAAAATTCTATTGTGCAGAAGATATTTTGTTCTGAATCTTGATCGCTCGGGATTTAAACCCCTCGACGTTGATCGTCCTGCTTTTGGCAATCTCTACCCGAGCTTGTAGATCTGCAATCATAGTTCTCTATTGGCCTGCCTGTATCCAACTGTCTCGGACCATGATATGTGCTTGCTTGAGCTTGGTTTTAAGCACCTCTATCTCATTTTTATTGGCCAGTCTGGCCAGTTCTATCTCTGCGCTCACCTGGCCTTAAGTATTTTCCATAACCGAGGCCAATCTGGCCTCAAGGGTCTTGATCAGGTGATTTTTCCTATGGAGTTGGTTCTTTAAAATTCTGACCGAGAATTGATTCGCCGATGCATACACTCCTAGCGTCCCTATGATCTCAGTGGAAAATTGCTCATTCTTCTTATTTTTTCCATCGATCATAACCTTGAACGTTTTAACGATCGATTCTCCCTCCTAGTAGAATTCCCTTTTCACTACCGCTTTTCTCTTTTTATCAAAGAAGAACTCGTTCGGAGGAAGTTCTTCTGCTCTTATAGGCCTCAACTCCTCATTAAATATCCATCCTTCTTCGATATTCCCCTACATCAACTGCAAGGGAGTGACAGAAGTGATAGGTTCCCCGATTTGTTTCGCTTCTTTTCCTGGGGTGTCGATTGGGTCCTGTTTCTTCGGAGGTTCAGGGGTCTTTGTCTCAGTTTCCGGATTATGTTTCTTTGGTGGGTCCAGAGTCTGTGCCTCTGCTTCGAGATTCTTTGTTTGTTTCCCCTCATCTTGGTAGTTTCCTGAGTCAAGAGCTGCATCTTTAGGGTCTTCAGTATCCTTCGGTTCCGTCTCAGAAACGCCCGGACTCCCTCCTCGCAACACAACGAGAAGACAACTTCGTCTGTGTTCCTGAAATTTCAATACAGAGGCTGTGTCTTCGGGTGCTAAGGATCGGATCTGAGCTAGCACTTCCTCATAAGACCTCGCCCCTCAGAAAATGTCATCCAGGGGTGAAATCTCATGTTCAAACCTCTTTAGCCCACAATTAGCCAAATGGTTGCTCACAACTCTCTAAGGGTCGTGTTTTTATACTCGATGGAGACCAAATTCAGGTCTTCCAGGGTTGCAGCCTCGGCTTTGACATGCCCGAAATCCAATAAAGAATACGAATTTAGTCGAATGGGAAAAGATGACCACACCTTCTTTGAATACCCTTTGAGTTCTTTACTCACCCTGCCAATCACTGTTTGTCGGGTGACCTCGCGACAAGCTATCTTGTCGGGGATGAAAAATGGTAGTGCAAGTGGGGGAACATCAGCCCCGAACACTCTGAAGTAGGAGAACTCTGCCTCCACGTACCAGTCCACTATACCACTCAGATTTGCAGCAATGTTGTCTGAGATACGAGGTGGTGGGTGACAAAAAATGGTGATATGCAGGGGCACCATCACCCAGTTGAAAATTTCGTATATGAAATTGTCCGCTTTATTTTCCCATAGCTTTTCGTGATATACATGTACGGGCCTATCTTCGGCCAGATTCCAAGCCCAACTCATCAAGGGGGATGGTGTCATGGAGCATATTGCGTCCATAATATATGTGGACATGAAAAATGAGGACGGCCTCCCACTTGCCTTCTGCTCCCGATACTCTGTGACCCAGTTGGCCAAACTGTCTGAGAGTATCTTTGCCCAATTAAATGAGCAACCTTCTACGACCCGAAACATGAGAGGCACCCATGCAATGAAGAAATGCGATGTGTCCTCCCTCCCAAATAGTCGGCATGTCATCATTTCCACATACTTATACTGTGGCTCCATCGAAGCGATTGAATACACGCCCTAGTCATTTGCTCTGAATTTCGCGGTGCACGAAACCCAATCCTTTATCAAACCAGGCATGGTTTTATCATATTGTGTTCACTCCTTTTCTTTGAATTCCTCCAGGAATTCAGCATCATATGTATATTCAGATGTCATCGGAAGCTTATACATGGTTTGGATATGTTCCGGTCTAAAAGTCCCGACCGTGACCCATTGCTGGTTCATGATAGTTCTGGTGGGTAGGTCTACGTGATCCAATGTCCATTGGATCATATCATAATATGGGAGAAACCGTGGTCTGGTCGCTACCTTGTCCATTCCGGATTAAACAACTATCTTGTATTTAGTGTTCAGGTCATCCTTTTCATTGTCATCTGAGTCTGAATAGTTCACCAATTCTGATTGCAGAATGTCTGAAACAAATGACCAGCTGGGGACCGAGTCAACACTCCGCGATGAAGTGTCGGAGACACTGTCTGAGCCTTGTCCTACGACCTCGATGTTTGCCTTTGCTGCTTTCCGTGGAGCCATATCCGAAGCTTGCGTTTTCGCCCTTCTGTGATAGAACTGCGTATACATGCAGAAATTAATTCACTCAGAAATGACAAGCTCTGCGTGCTTATGAAAATGCTTCCGTTATAATAAAATGAAACTCTTATATATATTTGAAAATTTGGTACTTTTCGAAATAAGCCTGTCAAATCGTAATTAGAAACAAATTAATTGCGTAAAATCCGATCTTATATGCATGGATTTACCCTACTTCTCCATAAATGTCATAAATTTCTGGCGGTTTGACAGTCAGTCGAAGTATGAAGAGCAAATGGCTACCTCGGGAAACGTGCAAGCCTCGATGCGCGGGATATATCTTGATTTATTTTAAATTATCAAATCTTACCAACGTTAATCATTTTCTCACTGTTCGCTACATCGTGGATTTTCTTTTAACATTTTGAGTCCCCAACTCACGAGATCGTGAGGACTGATTTTGGCTTAATTCATGGTAACCGCAATTTGGGGTATAATTAATTTAATCATCATTTTATTCACTATATCGCAACTCGGAACTTCGAATACAAGTTTCTAGGAAATTAGTATGGTGAGTCGCGAAACTGCGAGATGGCGAAAATTAAAGCTTAATTAAGGGGAATAAAATCTTGGATTAGGCGATTAATTAATCATGTTATAATTTCCTCGTGACTTCGGGAGTCGGGGTTTAGAAGCTGGAAACTTCGAAAAAGATAATGCCGAGTGGCGAAAGGCCGAGAACAACTTTTACCATGGTTAGCTTTTTGCCTTTGACCTTTGACATGGGTTATCCAGGAAAGACTTCGCGTTCTCGGCTCTCGTGGCTTTAAAAGTAAAATTTTGGACTTGGCGAACGCCGAGGTGAGAAACCCCGACGACGTTTAATCATGAGTTAAAGGTTTTACCCTGGTTACTGTCCTGAGTGAAAATATAAAACCACTTCACCGTTTCGCGACTTGGGACGTGTGAACTTATGGATTATCATATCTGACTTGCGAGGTCCCGAAGTACAACAAAAAAGGAGCAAACATTCTTACGAAAGTGGACTTGTTTTAAAGAGTAGAAAAGCATCACTTTTTAAGTGACGAATTTTCAGAGGTCTCATCATCTCGGTAGGAAAAGAAAATCAACTTTAGATTTCATGTATCAAAATGAAAATTGTGAGAGGCCCAAAAACAAAGGCGGCTCCAATAGGCACTTCAGAAGCACACAACAGAAAATGTGCTAAACCAGTTCATTTCTGCTATCACATGTGCTGATTTTCCACAGTCTTTCCCCCAATTTGAGGACATGTTTGGGGAAGAATTTCAAGAACAATTAGATCCATCCATTTTGTCTTCAACATCTTTTATCTTTAAGATATATGAGTCTATCATGTCTTATACTATGGCCTACAAGATTAGTCTAGGGAGATGTTTACATATAAACTCTGGGCTAGATGCAGACCAACAGAAACAATTAGTAGATATCCTTAAAGAAAAATTAGGAGCATTTGCCTGGGAATACAATGACATGAAGGGTATACACCTTGGCACATGCATCCATCACATATATACCCAAGGGGAAGTAACACATGTTAGGAAAATCCAGAGAAGGATGAACCCAAAACTAAAAGATATAGTCAAGGAGGAGATCCAAAAGTTGTTAAATGTCGGATTCATTTATCCCATATCCGATAGTAAGTGGGTATCCCCGCTTGTACTGGTTCCAAAGAAAGTAACCGGGAAATGGATAATTTGTGTTTATTTCTAGGAGCTCAACAAAGCCACTATGAAAGACTACTTTCTTGATCCGGATTATTTTCGGCACGAAATGAGAGCGGAGATATAATAAAGAAATGTACAGAGATATTGCAGATATTCAATAATATAACAGAAATGTATTAGAGACGCAACCATAAACACAGATATACAGTAATACATGATTTCTATTAATAAGAGAAATGTACAGAGACTGTAAAAATACAGAGTGAAAGACTCGCTAGAATGGTGGCAGCTTATCTCTGAGAAGAGATGTGACGGCTACTCGCATTCGCAAGAAGATGGTTACAATGAGGCTCTAAAGGAATTTTTACAATAAATGGGAATGTCAAAAGTATTAGACATCCAAAAACCTAACCCTAGGAGATGAAGTGCCAAAAGTCATGTGGGCCCCATTTGGGTAAGTTAGTACATTAACTTCCCGGGGTTGTAACTTTTGCATACGATCTCCGTTTTAGGTGTGTGATAGCTTGTTGGAAAGGTATTGTCAAGGAGATTCATTTTGGGGGCTGAATCATTCCTTTGGCTATCATTGAGAACCTAAATCTTGAAAAACCTTCATTTGGACCCTCAAAATGGCCCCGGAAGTTAAAACCTACTAAAAATAGTAAATTGCCAAAATGGCCAGAAAACTATTTTGATCCATTTGGAAAAGGTGGGTGGCCACCGATATCCACCTGGATCTATCCTCCCTTCTTAGGAATCAATGGTCTCCATTGCGTTGAGTTCCCGGGGCAGAGGGGAAAGTGATTGCTGAATCTGAATCTTGGTGATCTGCTTGCCTTGCTGGAGAAGTGGTGTTGCTTAGCTTGTTGAAGGCTATCACAAACCTTTGGCTGGAAGGTTTGGACCTTTTAAACCAGTGTGGCTATTTTAGATGACTGTGTGTAGAAGGAATCTTCGTGCTTTGCTACAACCTTTTCGACCTGCTTCTGTTGGATAGAAGGTGCTTGGGCTGAAGCTGTGGTGGTTGCAGTATCCTTTTGTTCACCCTTTGAATAGATTGTGGAGAAGATGAATTTTGTAGTATGAGATACTACCTTGCAGCATTGTTTAGGTGGGGCAGTAGTTGGAACTACCTCTGGTATCCTATAGAGATGACCCCGAAGAGTAATAATGACACTACGGGGTCGAGACTCATAGATAGCATGGCATTTCCACATATATGGCTGGCCCAAGAGAACATCACAGACATCTAGTGGGGTAACATTACACAATACCTCATCCTTGAAGGGTTGGATGTCGTATGACAATCGACACTGTTGGATGACATGAAGATCTCGTCCTTGGCGAAGCCACCCGATGTTGTATGGTTGCGAGTGTGGTGTTGTCAACAATCCCAACTATTTGACGACCTCTGTTGAGATGAGGTTCTTTTGGCTTCCACTATCAACAATAAAATGAAGCGGGGTCCCCTTCACCCACATCTGTGAATGAAAAAGGCGCTCCCCCTCTTTTGGATCTGTTGGTTTTTCTGGTTGAATTGCTGCGGTCATGACAATAGCAGTGGGGTCTACGTTGATGATCTATCTTTTACCAGTATTTTCATAATCAGATTCTGAATCAGGGTTCAACTCCTTGTCTTTGATCTCGGCCACCAATGATTTTTTTGAGTGACATTCATCGGTGTTGTGCTAGGGGCTTTTGTGGAAATCACACCATTTTCCGGTGTCTTTCTTTGTCTTCCTGTGACCCTTCTTTTCCTATGGCTTGGACTAGTTTTCGGGAGACTGTTTGTTAGGGATGTCTTTGTCATACTTTGGTTGTTGTGGATTTGCAGACCCGAACTCCCGTTTGTTCTGGTGCTTAAATTTCTTCTTGATTTTAACAGCATATCGATAGGCAACACCGAGTGATGAGATGTCCAAAAAATCCATTTCAGTTTGGATGTATCTGTGTAGAGCCCCATGGTATTTCAGAACCAAATGTCGTTCGGAGTCTTTGATACCCAGCTTGGTGTGAAAGGTATGGAAGCTATTGGTGAACTCTGGAACTGATTGGCCCCTCTCTTGCCACAGTGTGGTCCATCTCATATGCTGGTCCTCATAGTTTGTAACAGGGTAGTACTGTTCCTTTACCACATCCATAAAAAATTCCCAAGTGGGCTCGGCTCCGTATATTCTAGACTCCTCTATGGAACTCTACTCCCAGTAAGTTTCCCACCAATGTTTGACATGGGGGAGAGCCTTAAGGAGTGTGAAGGTGATCTTCTCCTTGTCGAAATAATTATGAACATAGAAATAACCTTCTAGCAGATTTAACCATTTATCTAGGGCATCTGCATCTATTTGACCTTCAAATACGGGAATATCAAAATTAACCTGTACCTTGAAAGGCGAGGTGCCTCCAAAGTGGTTGCTTGATGAATATGCGCCTGATGCTATCGATAGGCATTGAAGGATGTGGGAAAAATTCTCCATCATTTCGTCCCTCTGTCGCATGAGAGCTTGCTCAAGAAACAGACTGATAGGATCGTCTGCTCCATCATTTTTATTTTCTTCCACCATTGAGGGTTTCTTGGGTGTGTGAGAGTGATTTTCCTCAAGAGAGACAAGCTTGAGACCCAACTTGTTATACTCGGACCTCGTCGGGGAAATTCACTGAAAAAACGATCAAGAGCAGCCTGCTTTGATACCACTGATCCGGATTATTTTCGGCATGAAATGAGAGTGGAGATATAATAAAGTGTAACATCCCGCTCTGGCGCACTGAGGACACTTATTCTTTGAGGACACTTGCTCGCAAGTGATCTGGACCCTTTTTGATGTTGGACTATATATATTGATTATGATGTGATTGACAGATGATATGATGTGTTACTATTCATGTATACGGGTGCTATTGACTCAGTTTATTGAGTGTGCAGGTTTGTGACCTTGAG
>ML782564.1:697137-719132 GCA_009831015.1 Picea engelmannii | reverse complement strand
GACCAAAAATTCATAATGGCCTTCATGAGTTCGGAATGTTGTTTTTGGGATATCTTCTTCCTTCATTCTGATCTGATGATACCCTGAACGGAGATCCAATTTTTTGAAATAGATTGCTCCATGTAGTTCATCTAACAATTAATCAATCATGGGAATGGGAAACTTATCTTTAATAGTGATCTTTTTTATCTCTCTATAATCTGGACACATACGCCATGAGCTATCTTTCTTGAATACCATTACCATTGGTGCATAGTAAGAACTTTGGCTAGGTCTAATAATGCCAACCTCTAACATTTCTTCAACCATGTGCTCAATTTCACTCTTATTGGCATAAGGATATCTGTATGGATTGATGTTAGGAGGAACACTCCTAGGAATTAGGTGAATTTCATGATCATGATTTCGAGTGGGTGGAAGACCTTTGGGAATATATTCAAATACTTTGGAATTCTTATCAATGATCCTTTGGAGATCTTGAGGAATAGATGGATTAGATGTTTGAACATATAGTGAACATAGTTGTGCAATAATGCCTTGATTCCCCCTTTTCAATAATTTTGTCATGCCATTAGATATTATCACCATACCGGGTTTCCCTGTGATATCTCTTAACTCAATTTATTTTCCTTCCAATGAAAATTTCATGAAAAGTTCTTGAAAATTAAAAGCCACTGTTCCTAATGATTGTAACCATTGGATTCCTAGTACAACATCTGGACCACCCATGGGTATAGCAATCATTGGACTATTCATTATATATTCCCCCATAGTAAGATTGATCTTATTACATTTTCCTGAGCAATTGATAGTTCCTCCATCTACAATCATTACTTGAAACTCTAGCACTGGATATACAAAGCAATTGCGAGCTTTGGCTAATTTATAGTGAATGAAATTATGAGTACTGCCAAAATCAATTAGGACTATTACCTTTTTCTTTTTGATGTATCCTTCGATCTTGAGGGTTTGGGGAGTGCTAATTCTAGCCAATGCATTACACGATATCATGGGAGTCAACTCTTCAGACGAAATTGCTTCTATGTTTTCATCTTGAGATGGTTCTTGTTCTTGTTCTTCTTCCTCTTCACAATCTATGTAGAATAATTTATTCTCACAACACTTATGTCCCTTACTGTACTTGTTGTCACAATTAAAGCATAAACCTTTTGCTTTTATTTCCTCCAATTGTTGAGGTGTCAACCTTG
This sequence comes from Picea engelmannii, assembly GCA_009831015.1. Lineage (NCBI taxonomy): Eukaryota > Viridiplantae > Streptophyta > Pinopsida > Pinales > Pinaceae > Picea > Picea engelmannii. Next base: position 717,924 of record ML782564.1, on the reverse strand, counting down.
TAGGCTGAGGTGTTTTAGAAGGAGCATTGTTCTCTCTATAGATGTTAGGGTTGGTCCTTCTAGTAGCCATAGCCATATTTTTACTTTCAACATTTCTTGCCACCTTAAATGCATTCTCCAATGATTTGGGTTACCAAAGGCAAACCTCATGTTGAATGTTATCCTTTAAATTTCCTATGAATACATCAATCAAGTGCTCATATGGAATATCGGTTACCTTTATATTCAATCTTTGGAAGTTCTCAATGTGCTCGGTAACTGAACCCTTTTGCTTGATATTTATCAATTGGCTAAAGAAGGTATTGTTCCTTATATCCTCATAGTGTGCTATCATTTCTTCTGTGAAAATTGCCCAAGTGACAAGTGATTTGCAAGAACAAAGCCATCAATACCATAAAAATTGATTAGGTTCTAAATATAAAGAAGCAATTCGTACCTTTTGTGTATGTGGCACATTATGTAGATCAAAGAATTGCTCCATCTGAAGTATCCATGTGATTGGGTCCTTGCCATCAAAATTCCTCATATTGATTTTAGGAACGTGGTTGGTATTCAAACCAAATTTGAAGTTTCTCCATTCTTGATTCAACTTATTTGTGTCCTCATCATGAATTTCATTGGATGCATTTTCACTTTCAGGTGTCTTCTTTGTTACAATGTTTTTCAATACTTCCATGATCTCCTCTTTTAAACCATCCATCTTTGCCTCCAACTTAGGTTCCATCTCTTGTAGTTCATCTTTTGTTACTATCTTTGTTTGTAAATCATTTATTTCCCTACGCATTTCTTCACCTTCATCAATAGTCCAAGTAGGATTTTCTGGAGGCTTATTTGGTGTAGAAGTTCCCTTTTTGGGTGGCATGTTGGCCAAGTATCACTTTTGAACCTTGATTTTGAGGTGGTTCTGTTAGAAAATATTTCTTTTTCTGTATCTCCAAAGTTTCAACCCTTCTAGGTATGAAAATGTCTTTTAGGTAGTTCTCTGATATTTCTTCTCTGCAATGCCACAGGTATGATCAAAATTGGATGTGCCAAGTGGAATTTACGGTAACTTCCCCACAACTTGCCGATTTTTGGCCTTTCCAGAAGATCTCACTTGTATAGAATGCCCCACACAAAATAATTGATATGAAATTTTGAAACGCATACCAGAAACACTACAGATAGTCCACGATCCAATGAAACCAGTCCCACTCAATTTGGATACTCTAGGAATAAGTTATGATTGTTTTACCTGGGACACCTTCTTGAGACTAGTCAATAGGACTAGTTAGATACCCTATCTTACACAAGGTGTATGTACAAATTTAAGATGACCCAAAATCTGAAATTTTTACCACAGATACCTTACTAATTTCTATGAATAGCCTCTAGAGTTCAGGGTCTGAAACATTACAAAAAAAAATTTATAGCTAAAATTTCGCAATGAATTAGTTCAAGATGATTCCAGAACCCTATCTTGTGCAGGTTGTATCTCCCAAAGTATAAGGCTACAGGAGCTAAAATTTGAACCCAACATACCTTGATCCGTCTACTAATTAGTGTCCAAGAAGTTCCCTCTTAAGCATTGTATAAAAAAATTTATAGTGAAAATTCCAAGGTGTCTCAGATGTAGTAGCGAAACCCCGAGACCTTGAGCTCTGATACCATATGTTAAGAACCAAATATCAATATAGCATAGAAAAACCTTAGAAAAATTACTCAAATCCTTGAAAAAGAGATAATTTCAGATAACAAGCCTCTTCGAGGGGGCAACCTCCTTTTACCCCACTTAAATGTTCAAGTACAAGATGATTCAAAATGAAAATGTCTCCTTGGTATATATAGGAGACTAGGAGGTATAATTACAACTAATGACCTAAAGCCGACATAGATAAAATAACATTACTAATATAATATGCCCCAATTAAAGGGTAATGAGCCAATATTAGGGATTAACAGGGGGAGGGGTTCATGAGCTGACAAATGATCATTGCCTAGAAATAAATCTTTGGAAGAATTTTTGTATTATTTCCATGATACAGGTTATTACCTTGATAGTCATTTTTATTTTTGAAGTGCTAAACTCCTGTGTGCTATAAATTACTAAACATATACTTAACATACTACTCTTTATCGGTTTATTTTTCATTACAAGCTATACATTGTAGGTTTGACAATACATGTTTTATTCTTGCTATAACTTGCTCATTGTAGGTTTGACATTATATGTCATATGCAATAGGATTGAGTGAGCATGATGGAAAAATCGACAACAATTGAGCATTTTGCCTCTGCTCATTAACCACTGTGATTGTCAAAAACACTTCAAATTTGTAGGCTATCCATTACACGAGGTGAAAATGTATTTAAAACAAAGGTGCCATATGAAGTACTGTATGAGGTGCCGAACAAAGTGCCATGTGAATTACACACTAGTAACTATCCTAGATTCCAGGTAACTAGATATCAATTACATTCAATTGAATTGGTTGTAGGAAATCGATTAAAGATGCTTTATATGTTTATGATCAAATGTCCAAGTCAAAAGACTTGGAAATTGATCTAACTATGCATCATTACATTGCCCCAAAAAATGAGCCTTCGAATTTGAAAATTCCCACACATGGTAGCTCGTGCACACATGTGTGCAACTTACACCAGCATAGGCGCATTCAAATTTAGGTTGGGTAACCATTATCTCAATTCGCCCTTGCCATTTTCTCTGCCCTATGTTGATAAATTGTGCCCAGCCTCTACCATTTCTTCCCCTGTTTGAATTACGATCGGCCCATGACCAATTTGTGCCATCTCTTGGCCTGTTCGCATCCTTTCTTGGTGAATTTTTCCTCTACACAATTCCTAGGAGGCATGAACCCTCTTCCTATGTAGACATTTTTTCCATTCCTGAATTTGCATAATGCAGAGAGGTGTTTTTGCACACAGGTTGGGGACCATTTTTGCCTAACTTGCAGGGCCACGATGATGTCCTCTCCATGCAATTTTCCCTTGGTTTTGATGGGAAGATAGCACGCGTGGGTTCTTTTTCCTTTGAAGTCTCAAAATAGTCCATTGTTTTAGCCACGAAGCTTCCAAGAATGGGAGATAGATGGTTCAAAAAACACCAGCTGTCATGCTCAAGTTATAACAGGGTGTTTAAGCCCGAATTCAAGAACATTTCAGAAGAAAAAATATATTCTAGGGAGTGGATAAAGGTGGAATTGATCAACACTCTCATCTTCATCACGAGGTTGATTACATGCGAAGGTAGATACTCCACTTTCAAAGCTTGTCATTTCAGATTGCTGGCTCATTTTCTGTTCAACAAACCTTGGAACTTCCCCTTCTATTTTCTAAAAAGTTTGGAGAAGATGTCCTCTCAAGTGAGGAAGAATGTGACTAACCTCTACAACAGTCTCTTTCACCATGGCTTGATCAAAGTCATTGTTCTAGGTGAACTAGAGAAACAGGGGTAAAATTGGGATGCCTTTATCTATCAATTCGCAAACCCTCACTTGACAGTTAAGACCGGAAAAACGCCACTTAGCCTAAGAACTATCTCTCCATCCAAGCTTCACTTTCCAAGAAATCCAAACCCCCTTGCACAAACCCTCTCTTTGTCGGAACAATACAAAAAGCTTGTTGATATCCCTACTTCCTCATGGGGTAAAAAGAACAAGAGAAAATACCAAAAGAAGCCTATTGTTAACCCCCCAATGCCTTCAATCTCTCTTGATCCCACACCTAAAAATCTCCAAGAAGTAATTCAACAAGACTTTCCCATCATTCCCATAAATAGGAGGGTAGCCAATTGATTTGGTAAATGAACCTTTCGAAAGATTACCTAGAGCACAAGAACAAAACCTTACGAAAAATGCTTGCCTGCTTCGGATCCTATCCAAGTGTCCTCCGATCTTGAGATCCCTCACAACAGACTTAGGGAAGTTTTTGTGGATGGATTAGAGCCACTAAGAAAGACAAAATCAGAACCTACCTCTCCTTACCAATCCCCCATCACTCCTAATTCACCCATGCCTACTCTAGATTCTAAGATTGATAGATTGTCCACATTCCTCAAAGGATCTAAGCCTTCCTCTGAGATCACCAATTTTTCCCCAGCCATTGAGAAGATACAAAAAAAAAAACATCAGCTTCTCCAACAATTGGAAGAAAGGAAGACAATAGACACACACCTTCATCATGATAATCCAATACTCCAAGAAAAGGTTAACTCCCTTCAACCGCTGGTTGATGAGATGACCAAATCCAACCGTAGCCTTAGAGAACAGCTGAAGCAACATAAGAGGCACAAGGAAAAGTCTTCACAACAAGAAGGAGAAGCTTCCAAATATGATCCTCCTCAGGAATCCTAGTCACGAAGGGTAATTTATTTATGTTTGTAGTGGGACCTGCAAAATCGTAAGTGTGGGGGTAATGTTGGGCCCGAGATATGATAAATTTTATGACAATTATTAGACACTTTTTTCGAATGTACATATGTGTTTTTCATGTTTTGGAGAAGTTTTTTGAAGAATTTTATGCTAAAACGGTATGATCTGCACCAGGTATGTATGATTCATGTTTTATGTTGATGTTGAGTATAATTCATCATGTTTTTATGATCCCAAGGATCTGATTCACGTTTTTTGGTGTTACAGGGAAAAAATGCATCACGTTTCTGCTACCGACACTCCTTCCAATACTCGATCTGGTACACAGTCCGACACTTCGTCCAACACTGCGTCTTGCACAAAAACGGTGGGTGATTTGGCGGTTATGGTATTGACAGCCAGTGGTGGGTGAATCAGGAACATGGGTTTTGCTCATGCTTTCCCCCTCTAGCTACTGAATTCTTGACAACTCAATTTAAGTTGTTAAGCAGGGCGATTATTGGCTTGCTCTATTTCGGCAGTTAGGGCACCATTAATGTAATTTTCCGATTTTAGGAGTGGTTCAACCCTCTTGTGTTCGACCACTTGGTCTGTAAATATTATAAATACCACTGTGGTGGTCAGTTAGTTTTCCAAGCAGTAGAAGAACTAGTGTGATAGGGACAAACACGATTTTACTTTGTTTTTCTATTTTTCATTGCCAGATTATATAAAAACTGTGTTTTTGAATTTTAATGGTGAAATCGAATTGTTGAGTTCATGGTGTGCTTTTAGGAAGTGACCACGACTTGCTTGGGGGCCCACCAGCAGTGTAGTAACTGTTCTTTATGTTGTTTATGCATTTTGTAGTTTAGTTGTTTCTCTTTATTTCCTGTACATGCATTATCATTTTGTTAATTAATTTGTTGTTGTAGTTTAATTGCTTTGACTCTCTTTTGCAGGTTAGTATGAAGGGCTGTGTTAGCGTGCATTGATCTTGTAGTTAGGAACGAATTTGCAAATTCATAGACTAACCCCATGTGCAATTAGATATCAAATTGTGTTTTATTTATGATTTTAGAATTAAATTTAAAACACAGTTTAAAACAGAGAAGAACAAAGTTTTAATTTGAGTTTTCTTTAACAAGGATTTGATGGATGGATAGGATTAATTTCAGTTTTTAATTATAGATTTCTTATTTCATTTTTATGTAGATCTTGCTTAATTAGTTGTTGGTTAATGTATTTGTTAGTTTACTTTTTAATGTCATGTTTTAATTTATGTTCTTAAGCATTTTCCTTATTGAAGTTTGAATTGTTAAGATAGATATAACATAGTTTCATTTTATTTATTTTCTTTCCTAGAATTAGTTTGCAGTTACAATTCTTAGTTAATGATTGAATTTAGTTATGAATTTTTCTTACATAGAATAGAAGTACAATTAAAATATTGTTGTATTGTTGATGGTTAAGACATGAGTAATAATTCCATGAATATGTAGGGTAATTAACATTGTTTATATAATGGCTAAATTCTCATTGGATTCTTTAATCCATACTTTTCACTTTGCTATTGAGATAAGTATTGAGCTTATGCTGCTTGAATTATCTTTTGTTGTCAAGTGCCATCGAGATATTATATGACACCGAAGACATTCACACAACCACCAACACTATATTTGAGTTTTCATAGATTAAAAGAGTTTTCTTGCTTTCATAGATTAAAAGATAGTTTCCTGATTTCATAGATCAGAAGATATAGTTTCTTGCTTTCATAGATCAGAAGATAGTTTTATTGTTGTTGTAGGATAGATATAAGTCTTTTGCTTGGGTAGATTAGAGAGCAGTTTGCTTATCATAGATTAAAAGTTAGTTGTTAGTTCTTCTTGTTTTCAATTAAATAGATTTCCTTTTATGAATTAAAAATAGTTTGAAGTTTTAATTAAGAATATAGTCCACTTGCCTCTTAGGCTAGATAGTTGTTCAATGAGAAGTTTCTATTTGATTACTTGCAGTAGAAGTTGTCTTGGAGTAGTTAGTTGTTTAATTTCTTTAATAGCTTAGCTAGTTGTTTTGCTTACTTGTTTACTTGCTTTAATAGGTTAGTTAGTTGTTTTTCTTACTTGTTTACTTGCTTTAATAATATAGTTGCTTGCTTGTTTATTTACTTGCTTTCACAGGATAGTTGCTCATTGAATTTAGGTTGGAAAGTTAAAGTAGTTTTCATTTGTTATTTGATTATTGTTATTCTTAATAGTTGTTTTTTCTTATTATTATGAACTAGTTTTCTTCGAGTAGGGTTTTTACTTGTTTTCTTAGAACTATCCATCGATCCTTGGTCCAAAAGTACTTAGGTTACCTAGTTTAATGTTGCTTAGTAGGGTTTTCTCATTAGATAGCTTTGCTTGAATAGATTATCCCTTAAATATCCATTTCCTTAGTTATATTATACTACTACCAGCCCTTCTACCTTTGGCATATATTTTTCTACAACTCTAAGTTTACTTACCCCAGGTTGAAAATTTAATTGAGGGTTTTTAGTGTGTTTTTAGTGCATATATGACACCCATCAATTATGTTGAATTATTTTTATTTATCTATAGATGAAGTAGGATTGACCTCATTCCCTATGGTGATCCTATACAAACCCTTGCTTCGAAGTAGAAGCTCTATCCTAGGCTTCCACTCAAAGTAGTTGAAGGGTGTCAAGATCACTGAAGAAGATGGTTGATCCATAGTTCTCTATGGGTTGTCCAATATGATCTATAAACCTACAATAAAAGTGAATACTCCCTCACAACAATGGCTCTGATACCATGTATTATTAAGCCACAATTCAAGACCTAATTATGAGAAGGAAATACTACACTAGCTATTTGCAAAAGAGAGAGAGGAGAGAGAAAAATAGAATCAATATTCACATATAAGAGACTAAGAAACCAAATATAATAACAATTTATTAATCCTTGATAATGAGTACAATATATAGGACTCTCCAAATGAGGAGTAATGCACACTAGGATGGGATTTCCATGTGCATGCTAAGGTAAAAAAATAACTTCTCCCACTAGCAACAATTAACTAAAGTCAAAAGTTGATAATAGTAAGAAAAGGTCAAAAACATAGGTGCAAAATTAGTGATAACTCTAAATGAAATCAACATGCATTACATAATAGAAAAAATCTCCTAGAATAAGATTATAGTCCAAGAATGGAACTAAAGTCCTAACTGAGTGAGAATTTGCTAATTATGGAAAGTCACTAAACAAGTGAAGTGAGTTGACTCCAAGTATTAGATGGGTAATGTGCACTTCCCTAGGAGGCTAATTTTTTTACTAAAGTGAACTTTATAGCCATGAAATAGGAAATATCTCCTAAAATTAAGGAAATAGGAATTATCTCCTTAAAAATAGAAATTTTCCTAATGGTGGCTAAAAAATAGGAATATGCTTAATGGTAGCTAAAAAATAGGAATTTTCCTAATGGTGGTTTATGAGCCCATGGTTTTGGAAACCCATGTTATCTTCCCATGGTATTACATATAGGAATCCACCGAATAAATATAGACCTACTATAAATATACAAGCTATAAATAACAGTCCTCCTAAATAGTAGGAAAAATAGAAAAAAATGAGTATGTCACTAAGTATGTAGTTGAGCATGTACTCCAACAGAGAACATTTTTCTGATAAAAGAACCACATACAAAGTCCTTCATCTAGGTTATTATTGGCTTACTCTTTCTAGAGATACCAAGAAGTATGTCAGACGTTGTGACAATTGTTGGTGGATGGGATGACTAGTGCAAGAAGATGAAATGTCTCTACAACCCCAGGTACTCATAGAGCCATTTGAAAAAATGGACTCTAGACTTCATGGGACCTATCTTTCCAACATCTAGAAAAAATAAGTATATTGTGGTATGTAATTATCATGTCGCTAAATGAGTAGAATCTAAATCTCTTTTGCATGCTATTGAACAAGTTGTTGTATATATATTTTTTTATTTTAGGACATATTTACTTGTTTTAGTGCCCCAAGAGAGATTGTAAAAGTTCAAGCTGCTTAGTTCAGATCAAAACTTGTCCAGGCCATCATATAGAAATATAAGATCAAGCACCAGAAGTCATCCCCCTACCATTAACAAGACAATGAGTAGGTGGAATCCACAAACAATGTTCTTGAAGTTATCTTGACCAAAATTGTTCATCTACATCACCAATATTGGGCATATAGGTTTCTAGAGGCATTTAGACATACCAAAATGCATGGAGGAATACAATCGAGCATAAACCATATGATCTTGTGTATGGTAAACAAGTTTTTATTCCTATTGAGTTCCAAATCAATTCTTTCAAGACAAAAACCAATCTAGGGATGGACCTCTCAAAAGCACAACAACATAGATTATCACAACTCAATGAATTGGATGAGATTCGACAAGATGCAATTCAACATACCACTATCATCCAAAAAAAAAGGATGAAATGACATGAAAAATTCATCAGAAAGAAGAAATTCAAACCAATTGACTATGCTCTCTTATTTTATTTTAGATTTAAAATTTTTAAAGAAAATATCAATACTCATTGGTTAGGCCCATATGATGTAGAGACAGTTTTTGATAATGGATTGGTTAAAATAAAAAAACATTGATGAGGGTGACATTTCTTTTCTAGTGAATGGGCATAGACTAAGGTTATATCACAAACCTTCAAATATAGAGAAATTTGTCCATTATCTGCTTCAACAACCAGAGATGGAAATGGTGAGTAAGGGAGATCCTTCCCCTTCTCTTGTCTCATATTATTCTTTCTTTTTCTTTTCTAAAAACAATTATATAAAAAAAGAGAAATAAATAAAATTATATATATCAAGTAAAGAAAAAATAAAAGTGTAGTTAGTGAAAACCATTTTACTGGCACAACTGTGCAATAATTTTGTTTGAAAATCAATAATTTGGTAGACAAAATTCAAGTTCCTCAAATAATTACAGAATTTTTTCAAAAAACCCTTGCTCAACATTTTTTTTCATCCCTTGATTTCTCAATAACAAAATTATTTTCAACTTGTAGAAAGTCATATTTTGTATCACTTAGCCAAATAGATTCTTCCCTTCCAAGATTTCAAAAGCAAAAAGTTCTAGAGTTCATTAGTTTTTCATGGTTTTTCTCAAAAATAAATTCAGTAGCAGTTTCCAGAGTGTTAAATTTTTTATTATTGTTTAGAACTTCATAGTTTTACTACTACAACATGCTAGATTTCCTTTATAACATATATTACAATTCGATGTTTAGATTTCACTGATAAAAATGTTCTATGCAGGAAGCTAATTTCTACAATTGCAGACCTTTTTGCAATTACAATAAATTTTAGTAGCTACCAAAAGTTACTTGTATGTATTTTTCAAGCTATTGTTAGTCATTAACTTATTTTTAAACTATCATGCAACACAAGATTAACATGATTTATGAATTTCATACAAATTGTCGTGAAATTCAATTCTTGAGACTTTATTGGCAAGTATCATTTTATCAAATCCTTCAACAACACAACATCGACATTCTTCATCAACATCAACACTCTTCAAATAAGTACCATCATTATTTCCTAAAATTTTTGGTGATTCTATTAGCTTCGGTGGCCTATTTCTCTTGGTGGTCTAGTGATTCTATTAGTTCTGGTGGCTGGTTAAACCAGACTGAAATTACAATTTCATGGGATAGTTGAATATTATCTTTGATAGACTAGTGGCTAGTTAAATCATACCGGACTTGTGATTTTGTGGGACAGTTGAAGAGTATCCTCGATAGACTAGTGGCTAGTTAAATCATACCAGACTTGTGATTTTGTGGGATAGTTGAAGAGTATCCCCATTGGACCAGTGGTTGGATAAACTAGATTAGGTTCATAATTGATTTCCCATCACGACATCATCTTCAGAGGCAATAGAGGTCCAAAAGTGACAATCAAGACATCATCTTTATATTCTTCATCAACATTGTTATCACTGAAATTTCGTCTGCACATGGCGACAAGAACTCCACATCATTTGCACATAGCGACAAGAACTCTACATCATCAAAACAGCAATGAAGTCATTCATGGCACTATTCACAGCACTCCAGAAGGGTCAAATACTATACAAAAATTGAAAGACACTTCACATCATAAGGTGCGCGCGTATGCGCGGGATAAGAACGTGTTGTGCGCGCTTAAGCGCACGATGCGCGACTGTCCACATGAAAAGACGCGCATCTGCTAATACGGCACATTAAATGCTTAAGTCGGCTTCCCGACTGCCAATAGACCTTCGCCCGAGATGATTTGACATCCAGATCAGGGTTGGTCCTGCAAAAACGACGAATTTATGGCTTAAGCGAACCCTAAACTAGCCTGTGTCTACACCGGGAACTAGTTACGTGACCGCCTGGAAATAGCTATAAAAAGCAGTGAAGGCTCATTGTTTCAGGAGGGAATTCAGAGTAGAGTTACGCTGCACAGATGCTTCTAAGCCTAGTCTTGGACCACCAGTTCATCAGCTGTGTAATACCGAGTTCTCTCACCATCCATTTCTGTCCTGTTCATAGTGTAAGGAAAGCATTCAGTTGAGGATTCCTGAAGGACCTTCCGCTGGAGGGAAGAGGAACCATTGTCCCTTTCTACAGCATGTGCTTTGGTTTTTTGTTAATAGATCATGTATTAAAACCATTGGGAACTCCTTTGTCTCACGTTTGAAGTTTTGTTTATGGTTGTAATGTTATTTGCTTTTCAGTTCTTAGGTAGATTTTATTTCGTTTGGTTTTCTATTCTACGTTAACCCATTTTGATTTGCAGCAAACCTGTTCTGCCCTGCTGAGCCCAACAGGGCATGCTAGTGCTCCCATTCTTGCTCACCAGGCGACGATTCGAGCACGAACAAACATCTCTAGAATCCTCAACAGTTCCAGAACTTTCCTAAAATCATGTAGCACAAGAATGAGTTAGTTTTAGCAGCAGGACTAACATTCAAACTCAAACATGCTCTATCTGCAACTTCAAAGATGATTAATTTTTCTGGCTACAGGTAAAATTAGAAGGTAATAATGTTTTAAACCTTTTTTTCATTTGGTATTGTAGATTGTGCCAAAGATTGGACAGATCATAAATTCAATATACATTTATTATGTCTTTCCTAAGGTTTTTCATATCCTCCTATCATATTTCCTAAATCCTATGTCATTTCTTTAGTTATACCTATGAAAAGCATATCCTAAGTATTTACCTATTCACATATATTAAACACTCTAAACTATGATTATATATATGCATGTCAAAATTATATTTTTCATGCATTATACAGAGTGATTGATTGGACTGATAATTCCAAATAACAACGATCCAATCATGCAAGAGTGCCACCATAAATATGAATTATAGCTTAAAAGGCAGCATGATCATTTTCATGATTTGAATTATGGATTTCATTACAGTTAAAAAGACACCCAAGATCTTTTTCCTTCATTTGCAAATTTGCCATATCCTCACTCTCGTTTTTCTTCTTCCCTATGAAGAGTATTACTTAGCCAAATGTTATGTAACTCTGTAATTTTAACATGGGACCCATGGTAAGGTATGAATTGATTGGCACAAAAAACTTTGATTCTTTCCCAAAATGTATGAGACAATTTCAAAGGGTCAGATGGCTACCTTTATTATAGAAGTTTCAAGGGTACTATAAGAAAATGATGAAAGATTTTGTTGAATCAATTGATGGAACGAAGGCTCAAATTGGTGACCTCCAACTACAACTATCAGAAGATTTCATTTCACAAGCTACATGGATACCTCAGAAGGGAGAAATATGGTTTAAGAACCACAATATAAAGGGGAAAATTTGGAAAAAATTCATCAAGGACCCAACACGGGAAGCCAACTAGAATAAAGGTATTCCCACTTCAGCGTTTAAAAATAAATTGCAAGATATTATGTTTATACTTAATAAATATGTGACCTATGAAGGAATGTATGGGATAGTATTTTATTATCACCTTAAATTTCTCATGAATTTTGTCAAAGAGAGTGAATTATATATGTTGTTTTATTTACTGAATAGTTTAAATAAAATGACATTATATATCTAATGTATCCCTAGGAGTTTGGAGAGAAGTCTGTTTCATTTTGGGTTGATTATGATATTAATCGAGGCCAGATTACAAGAGAAAAATGATAATTTGGGGAAATCTATTGTAATAATCTTATTTGTATAGGAACCTTCGTAACAAGAGGTCAAAGGTTCGAAATACAGGAGTGCCAAAAGCTTCCAAGTTTAAAATCTTGGAATCAGAACCCAAAATTATTGAATTGGAAAATGCAGAGCCAGAGACAGAAGAGAATTTGAATGAGGAGACAAAACCTAAAGTAACAAAGAATAACAAAAATGAAAAACAGAGGATGGAAAAGGAGGTCAATATTTCAAACCCTTAATCTAGAAAACCTAGAGGATGACCCCGAGGAAAAACCACAATGAAATTTGACAAATTTGAGAGAAACATCTTCAAGACAAAAGTAGAGATTGGGGACAAAAATTCAAAATCTTGGGAATCTAAAGGAAGAGGAGAGACTGTGCAGAATAAAAAGAGGAAAATTAAGTATATTATGCATCTAACCACAAGAAGCATGACAAAGGGATTATCTACATAATAGATTCATAGTATCCAAGTTTAGGACAAAGAAGCTATTGAACTTGAAGAATCTGATAAGGAACAATATAGTAGTTTAGGGAGAACAAATTCAAGAAAAAATCCTAGGTCCAAAATGATCCTTAGTCCTCTTCCTAGTTTAGAAAATAGATATGAGCTTCCAAATTATTATTTTGATGAAGCAGACAAGGGATTTTTTCAGCCTATGACTAATTATGATAGACATATAGCCATTGAGCTTGATAAGGATGTAGTGATAGATCCAAAATCTACATCTCTAAAGGAGAAGTGAGTTAGAAAAATTATAATATTGAAAGGGGAACTCAAGGACTTGAAAATCCTTGATAATCACATTAAGATCCGAAAACGAGGTATTAAAGGCTAATATTTTTCAGCTACATAAATATAAGGAATAGTTGGAAGCCCAGAATAAATTGTTGGTTAGGAAGGCCAGGAAATGGTACATTCAAAGAAGGAAAAGAAGAATCAGGAATAAAAGGTTGAAGAAAAATTCAATGAGGAAAAAAGTAAAATACAAGCTTCACCTTCTGGGATGAATATCTTGATTGATGATTCAAAAAGAGTTTAAGAAAAAAGGGGTCAACAATTTTGAATTTTTGTTGGAGGAAGAAACGTACAATTTTGGTTTCATGAGGAAATGAAGCATATTCCATGTGGTGGAGATGTTGAGTCCTCAATTCATACTCCTTTTGTCACTTTCCTATCATAAACTTCCTTCCAAAACCTATACTTATGAATCAACTTACACCCTATTTTACCCTTTTTTCCATGATTATCTTGCTTAGCTACATAATTTGTGTATTGAAGAATATTAAGGGTAAATTGTTCATTCTAAGAAAATTTATATTCTTCCTTATGCAATTTGGTTTGACTAGTTACTTTGTTTAATGAGTTTCTATAGAATCTCTTATTCTGTAGCAACTAAGATATGTTTTTGTAGCCATTAAACTATTTTTGTAGGGGAATGATTGTTCCATATGTTTTTTCATAATCCAGGTTGAGATCCAGACTTACAGAAGATTCCAAATTAGTACCTAAATCTTATCCACCTATCAACTCAGATTGAGAGTTCTTCAGGTCAATGCAAGAGAAGAGTCAAATTTGCAGTCAATGCATGAACAAATGGAAAACTACACAAGATTTATCCAACCAAGTTAACATGATAAATTAACAATATTGCATGAGACAAATTCATGCGACATGTCATGAATTTATTTATTACGTGGATGATAAATCCTATTCTATATTCTCACAAGCTATTAGATACGATATAGAATACACACGTGTTATTTCATATGTAAAACAATTTAGAGAATCTGTGAGACTTGGATCTATATGATCTTATTTCCAATGTATAAATATTGGTTATGAGAACATTTATAGGGATAAATATGTTGATATCAAACTACTGTAAACTCATACTACTATTCTGAATTAATAAAAATTAGTTCTGGTTACTATGCAATTTCATTATTTATATGCTTTAAGTTTATAGTTTCATCTTTATAAGTTGTTTTCCAACAACATTCCTTGAGCCAGGAGGGCCCTCTCAGGAGGAGTGCATTGATTAGTTTTCTTTATGTTGGTATTTTCTTACTTATAAATCACGTTATTTATAGTTATTGTTATTTCATTTTCTACAAGTCATTTATTTTTGTATACACGAGAAGGCTTACAAAACATTCATTAATCCAATAAACAATTGTTATTTCAGCTGCATGAACTCTCATTGATTTAAATTATTGAAATGATATAGATAATGATTCATTAGGTTGATGATATTAATTGTCTATAATTGTCCCTATGTTTTTATTATATCTATTTTTTTATCATTAGTAATTACTCTATTTTTCTATAGCTAAACATGAACTCTGTTTCTACAACTAAACAACAAACAATTTTCCTTTTTCATAAGTAATCATTTACAAAGATGAGAAGGTAATACATCCATATAATTTGAATGCACTTCATCAGTTTATGATCCCTAGGTTAACGATTTAATGTAGAATAATTCACCTAATTGAATTGACTAACAATACCCACGAGTGGATTTTGCAAATTTGAAAGAGATTAAGGCTTAAATGTCTATGTACAACCCAAAGGACATAAAAGTTGGAAGTGATAGTTGGCCACATAGAAACAGGCCAACACAATGATGGAGCTAAAGGATATTATTTCTTGTACATGTGACTATTGCATGGGAAACTAAAATTAATTATGGAAATAATTCACCATGCACATAACAGTTATGACAGGAGAAACATTGTAGGTCAGCATTAACTGTGGCACAAACCTTGATAGGCCACTCAAAGGTCATGTATCATGGGAGGAAAGTTACCTAGAGAGTATTTAACATCCCACATGCTACCCATTCCCATTAATTTCCCAAAGTAATTTGATCATTGATCGGAGAGAAAAAACTGGAGAAACCCAAAAATTGAAAATGTTACACTTTGAACATCCTTGCGTCAAATGTTCATTGAAAGGGGCATTTTCAAATTACAAATTATTTAGAAATATTGAAATAACACTCTTGAGAAGAGTGAGGAAACACCATATACCATCCAAGCTAAAAAACTCCAGAGAGACAATGGGTTTAGGGAGTAAACCCCACGCACAACAAAAAGTGTAGGTATCAAAAGAACGGTTCATTCTCAAGCCTGACATACCAAATAATGTAAGTATCCAAGGATATTTTTATGGAAAAAATTAAATATTTCAACTACAACATATGGAAACGAAGCCAACAAAAACTTCTATGAATTGTACATGTGTAGGATATGCATGTTGACCCAAAAATATGCTCTAGGTTCAACATGGTGTTTTACACAGTTACTTCTCCATAAACGCCCCTTGGTGCTATGGTTCTAGTCAAAGACAGTGGCGGGGGTCATAGTTACTATGGCCTTTGCCCTTGAAAGAGTATCAATTGGTTGCTTTCAGGGATTTTTCGTCCTTCCCATGACATTTATTCATCATGTCAAGGATATTCGATTCAAGGAATACAACACTCCCAAGTGGTAGGGATCAGGACAAGATTTTCAATGAGATATCATGAAGTTGATTCTGAGTCAGTATGACCCCATACGAGGCATGCGAAGTCAACGTCACCCGAATGGCCAAAACCAATAGTTGTGACTTCATGGTATGATTCTATTCATATTATGGTATCAAAGGGGAAATAAAACCCATACATGGTGTAGGGAAGTGTGATACCTTTCCAACGGCGTATCCTGTGCTTGGTTTAGACCCCCGGTTCGTAAGAACAAGCCTTCGCAAGTTTATGACCACTTTTGGACACCAAATTGGTTGCATTGATTCATGACTTAAAATTGGTGAGTAAATAGTTATAAATCAGATATTAAGCTATGCCACACTGTAATAGACTCATACACCTTTCCAACAACATCTCATTTGCCTCATTCTGACTTCAGATGGCCTAGTTAGAGTTGTCACAAGTTGGCCAATAATTTTAGGCAAAAAGGGGTCTACCAGCTCGCATGACAGCGTTTCATAACAGCTAATACAGTCATAAATGACCCTGGCACAAAATAATATTGTCACCTCGTCGAATTACTCGTCGATACCTTTCCGATAGTACCTCGTTTTCCTCGATTGGATATCGTATGACGATTTGACACCTTTCGCAAGATTAGGTGTCATGTGGGCCCACTGACAAGTCAAGGGTTTTTAAGTGGCCACTGTTCCGGGACGAATTTGAGGGCTAAGGTGGAATTATCTCAAGTTGGTGATGACATATTCCTGATGTACTCATAAAGACCTTTCAAACGATGTGACTTGCATCTGATTCCGGCTCCATCTCTCCAGTCAACAATTTTGGACTGAGTCAGCTGCAGCAAAGTCAAAGTCAAAGTCAAACTTTGACTTGCACATATTTCCAAAAATATTAAAAAAATAATAAAATATTTTATTAAATGTTTTCAGAAAATTTGAAAATTTGGAGGATGGGCACATAGCCTCATGCAGTTTGGGGAAAATTGCTTTTCTTAAAAAAAATTGAAAAAAAAACAAAACCTCCCTTCTCCCCTTTCCCAAGCCATTTGGACAGTTTGGCCAGAAAGGAGAGAGCTCTGCAACAACAGTTCATGGCAGCAGAGGGAGGTTTTGGACAGTAGTAATAACTCAGCAGTGGACAACCAACTTCCATGCTGCCATCTCCAACAGTTGGCCAGGTAATCCATTAATGCCATTTCCAAAAAAACCAATAAGATATGTTGTTGGTTGTTTTGAGGTTCTGCAAGGAGAAATTAGTTTTTGTTTGCCTGTTTCAAAGATGAGATTGCTTGCTGGTTCAGTGTAATGGATTAATGGCTGAGTTTATTAAGGGTGTTTGTGTGCTAAAATATGCAAAGGAGAGGGTATTCAAACCCCTATTGGGCATCTTGCCCAAGCCTCCATGGCTCCTTTAAATTTTGAATTATGAAGCTATCTATTGGAGGTTGCAGGCCTAGGCATGTCACTGGGAAGCCCTGGGCTTTGAACCCTAGTCCTCCCTTTTTTCTTCTTTGCCCATAAATCTCAAAAAATTGCTCAAATTTTTTAATGGAAGGCAGGGGTTTTGAACTTGAGACCTCATGTCCGATTTTGTTTCCAAAAAACCCACTTTGCCTATGGTTTTCAAATTTTAATTTTTGGGTGGCTGGCCACCCATCCACCACCTGGGCACCACCACCACCTCTGCAGCTCGGCCCCCTTCCCCCTGGTTTCTCTCATGGCCTCCAACCCTGCAGCCACAACACATACCACCTCTGCCTCCCCCATTCCCCTATGTGCACACCAGCTACAGCCCACACCTCCATTCCTCCTCCCACGTGTTTCACCTCACCACCACCTCTGTGCGCATCCATACCCTTCTTCCATTCCATTTCCCTCCTCCATTCTGCCCGTGCATGCTCCTCCTCCATTGCAACACCCTTCTCCCCCTCCCTTCGCGCGTCCCTCTTTCTCCCACTCCACACTACACCTCCTTCCCTCTCTGTGCATTGTTCCTCCTCCTTCCTCTCAGCCCTCGCCTCCCTTGTGCGCCCTCACAACTCCTACCAAACCTCCCTTTTGCTCATGTGCGCACCCCTTTCTCCCTGCTACCACACATACCCTTCCCCACTCTGAGCTCCACCTCCACTTCCACTGATGTACGTGCCCACCTTCCCATACCACCAACCATGTCCTACATTTCCCTACTTCCACCTCTGTGCGCAATCTTCTCCCTCACGACCGCCTCTCCCTGCTCCACACTACTCCTTTCCACACAGCCTCCCCATGTGGCCGCCTCCCACTTCCCAACTCCTCCTCCTTCTCCTCTGGCCAACCGCCTAGCGCCACCACCACTCACCATTTCCCCCAAACCCCGTGGCCCCTTAGAGATTACCCCTGATCACATGGGTGACCATGGGCGTCGGGTAAACCCCCTCCCCCCCCCACTTTGTTTTGCGTTTTAATTTTAATATTTAAAATTAAAATTTTATTTTATTTTTTATTTTGATTTTATATTATATAGGATTTTAAAATATTTTATATTTATAATTAATTTTTTTTTTTATAATGTTTTATTAAAATATAAATAAATTTTTAATTAAAATTTTAAATGGGTTATAAACCATATAGTAAAATTAAATTTCCTTCCCCCCAAGGGTCACTGGACTTTTTAATTGCATAACTTCCCAGTACGGAGGCGGATTTTCACCTGTAAATAGTCAAAATGACCAGGACAAAGTGTAGAATACACCCATGCCATTCACCTCAGCAAATTCAGCCCAGATTTTTAGTGACATGTCCCAGAGCAACAAGTACTTAGTTTGGCCCCACAAGCATGCACTGAAAGAGGCCTAATTGGGGGCCTTTGAGGTCAAATTGGGCCTGGTGAGGGAAACCCATTTCAGCTACAGGTATACAGGCCTATAGCAGCCTATCAATTCTGGTGTCCAACCCAAAATTTCTCCCCAATTCCAAATCTTTTCCCTGATTAGTCCAATGGTCGGCTCCATCTGCATACCTTCCCAAGGCCATATCTCACTTGTCCGGAGTCGGATTTGCGCCAAACGAAAGGCAGCGGAAAGGTAGTGCACAGAGATACAACATGGAAATAGTAAAGGACTGATTTGGGACTATTTGGTATAGAGGAAGAGCCTCTCAAAGCTCAGGTCCAAGGGGTCCTCTTATCGAAACAAGCCCAAATCAAAGCCATGTGTTAGTCAGCTTATAGGGAAACTTATAGGAAACAAGGCGGGGCATAATCAGATCTGAAAAGTGCCTAAACAGTGGGCATTTCCTTACTTACAATGACCAAAGCCCGAAGTCCCCTTTCCCTCCAAAGTAACTCAACAATTCCCCACACCTTGGGCCTTCATTCCGGTGAATCCGACAGCCATGGATGGATGGATATTGTCCCAAATCACATCACCTACAGCTGCAAAACATGGAAGCAGTCAAAGAGAATTTGGGATGGCACAAATCCCAAGACAAATGATGATGTGGCATATCAAGCTTTGTCATTTTTTGAAAAATGACTTTTTGTAATATAAACTTCCGTATGATTTACTTTTGGCATGTAATTATTATGTAATTCAAGGGTCAAGTCAAATCTGATTTGATCCCCTTTTTTTGGATAAGATTCCCTTTTGGTTAAGGTTCCCTTTTTGGATAAGGTTACTTTTTGTAAAAAATGACAAAAATACTTTAGGGTTGGTCCACTTGTCACTTTTCCAAAAGTGACAAGTGTTTTCTGACCTAACCCTAGGCCTTCCCTCTCCTTTATAAATAAGAGGGTTGGCATTGTAAAAGGCAGGATGGATATAGTAACAAAGCTCTACTGAAATTTATAAGACTCTTTGTGTGTAGATCCAACGGGAAGAATAAACCAACCTTTTTCCGACGGTTGAAGTAGATCCTCCGTTGAGTTGTTATCTCCTTGCTGCTGCTGCTCCTTCCACAAATATTCCTGCAATCAAGACAAACTGTGCATGCATGCTACTGATCTACTAGGGGGTTAGAGATAAAACATAAATCAAATAACATAGATGAGACTCATGTATGCGGGACGGGAAAAGTATCTTTTTCATTAACCTCAATATAAACCAAATTACAATGATTTCTGAGATCGGCCACCGTTCCTCGATCCTGATCCTGGGCTCTTCCTCTTCTTTCTATCCTCCAACTGCTGCTGCATGTATTTCTCCTAAAGCTTGAGGCAAGGCTAAAGGGTTGGGACAGAACTGGCTTGGCAATTTGGCAGAGTTTCTTTGCTATGATTTTTCCTCTCTTGAATAGTACCCCTACCCCTCCTTTTATAGGCTAGAAGGAGCTAGGGTTTTAGGCGAACTCTCGGCCATGCATGGCGAAGAGTTCCAGTTAACTGACAAAAAGCCTCGTGTCCCGGCGGAAACTTTCCTGATTTTTTGCTTTGTTAGGTACCCGCGGGCTGTTTTGGGTTAGCCCGCGGATGCCCGCGTTCAGTATAAGGACAGAAAGCGGTTGCCCGCGCCCAGTGAGAAGTTAGGGCACGGGTTGCTTATTTTAAGTGGTTTTTTGAGGAATTGCTCAGCATGGCTTTGGCTAGGAAGAGGCATGAGTAGGACTGATGCCAGGTAAGCAGGGATAGTGCAATTTAGGGTTATAACAGATGCCCCCTAATGTGTGAGGTCAGAAGAGCATCTAATGGCCGAAATACATTACCAATTCTTTACCAATCTGTACTGATATGCTGAATAAGTGAGCCCA
>ML782564.1:673383-684805 GCA_009831015.1 Picea engelmannii | reverse complement strand
CGCGCCCAGTGAGAAGTTAGGGCACGGGTTGCTTGTTTTAAGTGGTTTTTTGAGGAATTGCTCAGCATGGCTTTGGCTAGGAAGAGGCATGAGTAGGCCTGATGCCAGGTAAGCAGGGATAGTGCAATTTAGGGTTATAACACTCACTAATCTACAGGTGGCTGCCCCAAAAAGGGGCCATGCATAATTAGCAAGCTAAATATATGCAAAACGCCGCAAAGAAGACTTGAAAACAATTCAGGGGTCTTCCCCATACACAAAAAACAAAAACTTATATTATTTAGATATTTACATACACATATTATCTAGCCGTGACATATATGTCACTTATCTATTTTCTTGTTTCATGTATATAGTTTTAAAATAGATTTCAATTTCAGTAACCAGGAGGCACACTTGTGAAAGCAAGGCGTGACCTCGCCACGTGGATGGTCTGGTATTTCATTTTATGCAATTTCAATTTCATAGAATATTAAGAGTCAAAGCCAGGGAGTCTTCATCAGGAGCCCCTCGAAAGTTGTCTAGTTAGTATAAGTCGAGTGGTCTTCCCTCAGTACCACACGGTCAAGGAGTTGATTAGCTTAGCTCGGTTGGAATACTACTCTACTTGGGTAAGCTCAGCAAAAACCCTCTTTAGGGGGGTCCTGAGCCTCTTCCTTTTCGTAGGTATCCTTCTTCCATCCAAGCAGCTTTAAGAGCCTGAAAGCGCTAGTGACGAGAAGTGGCTAACCCCTACTTCTCTGAACTGAATGGGGCACTTCAACCTAACCACTGTGGACTGCTAGGACTACTCTTCTTATATTGGTTGGCACAATTCCAGGATGTGTTTGCCTGATTGGGATAACCTTTAAAACAATGTGGTGGCCAAGGCATGTGATAAAATAAAAAATTGACCAATAAAATACTTTTAAAGTCAACCTTTTGTCAGTCCACCTTTTCACTGACGAACCAAAATTGAATTTGTGTATACTTTCCCTTATATTATAGCTATAATAGCTTGTTGTAAAGTCGTTTATCCACTTTTACAGCCCTTTTTTGATTTAACAATTTTCCGAGATCACTTCCCGGGTCACCCTAGGGGGTATCAAGCTATTCTAGGCTTGTTTCCCTGCCTTGAAAGCTTCGAACAAATTTCTGTCCACAATTTATAGCCATTTAAAAGTACTTGGATGCATATCTTAAACCCCCTTTTCACCCTTGTTTCATACCCCTTTACTTAAAGAATTCATTGGTTATTTACCCAGGATACCGGTTTACCCCGGTGACCCATTCTGGGACAATTTCCAACACTTCAAGGAAGTGAACAGCTCACTGTCCACTTTATTTAGTTTTCTGTACTAAAAATCAGCAAGCTCATTTTCATCCCATTGTCTATAATTTTCACCCCTCAGGCCATTTCGGCCATCCAGGAATCTAAGGAAGGATAACACCCAGGGTGGGTGATCCTGAGAATGACTTCTTGTAACTCTTTCACCTTTCTTCTTCCCCCTTCTTTACCACCTTAGGCAAAGGACCACCTAAGGTGTGGGTAGTCTCTCCCTCGTGCTGAGCTACCAAAGGGGCTGTAACCGACTTCATAGCCGGATAGGTCGGATCCGTCCCTATGGACAGATTTTTCTTATAACACCCTCCCTTTTCTGGCGACTTCACTGGGGACTTGCAAACCTCTTTAGATTTTCCTGTATCCCAAACTTGTACTAAACATTGAACCTGAATTCTTTGTGGTCCTTTTCCTACTCGTTGACAAACTTTTGACAAGATCTTTCAGTGACCCTTTTGAATTTTCTTTGGTACTCGTTATAGTTCAGTTCCCTTGCAATTTCCATTGCACCTGGGAGTTATAAATACCATCGAGTTTTCCTTTCCTTTTACCTTGTCGGTCTTCGATTTCACTTGTTCGAACTCATGTGATAAGTTATAAGTCTATCATACCTTACCTTCCACTTCGAGAAGAACAAAAAACAAAGCTTCGTTTTAGTTGGGTTATTTTACATTGTGTTAGAAAGAGTAGGATTGTTGGTGATACACCCCTAAGTACTCAAAGTACTTACTTGGCCCCTTGCAAGCTGGCAGGGTGCAAGTATCCTAAGACTAGGGAAACAGTGTCCCCCAGGGTTACAAGAAGTCAAAGTTCGCGAAAGAAAACAAGCAGTGAGACACATACACCTGGGAAGCCAGGGAAAATTGTTACCTCTGCAGTGCGAACTGAGTCACCCTCTTCCTCTTCTCCTATTCAAATCCCCTTACTAAAGAAAACTTTAGTTAATCCAACAACAATTACTAATCCTCAAGTTGTTTCTCCCATCATTTCAACAACTGTTGTTGTTCAGCCCATAGTTTTCCCGATGGAAATTCCATGGCAACCCAACACTCCTTTGAGGTTGGCCAGACCTCTTCATGACATACCTCCGGATGCCCCAAATAGACTTCCCAAGTTTAGTGGCACTGGTACTTTGAGTGTTGAAGAACATATACAAAACTTCTATGATGCCTTAGCGCTTATGGACATAACAATTCCCGATGTCATCATTAGACTTTTTGTGAGAACCTTCGAAGGTGAAGCAGTGAGATGGTATCGCTTGCTTCCTAATGATAGTATCCCAGATTGGGACACTATGATCCAAGAATTCAAGAAACATTTCCAAGGGGCGGATGATGTGGCTTCCCTGCTCAGGGATTTCACGACCATCTCCATCCATGAGGGTGAGCAAATACGAAATTTTAATCAGTGCTTTACCTCGACCTTGAATAGGATCCCAACTACTTCCCAACCATCTGGGAATAATTTGTTCCATTATTACATGACCACCATGAATCCGAATGGAAAATACATATTAAAAGATAAATCAATGCAAACTTTACATGCGGCCAAGACTAGCGCCCTGGAAATTGAAAGAAACATGGAGGAATCCGGTATGATTCCTTCACCTTTAGCACAGCCCCATTTTAACGGGAGACCTAGGAATGATCTACCTCGAAATGAGGGTCCTCGGTATGAATCTCCACCTGCCCAAACTTCAAGGATTGAAGAAAGGGAAAGTTCGGAAACACTCAAGTTGTTAATGAACATGAACAACCAAATATTTTCTCTTAATCGAAAGGTGAATGACATGCAGTTTTCTGTCATTTCGAGGCCAAGACCTCCTTTCTCTCCTACTCCTACTCCTAGGCAACATGCTACTGAAGTGGACTCGTGTCACTTTTGCCAAGACTTCCATGACCCTGAGTATTGTTATGCATATACACGTCATGTAGAATTGTCTAAAAGTGAAAAAGCACCTTTACCTCCAGTAAAAAATAAACTTGCTTCCACCTCCCAAAATGACCAAGTTAACATGGAAGACTCTATCCCCTGTGATGACGATCTTCTTGCTTTCGGAAGCTTTGATGTAGAGACTAGGAGCCAGGACCCTAAAACCACTTCGCAAGCGGTGGAAGAAGCCAAAAGTGACCCCAAGGACAATGAAAAGGGAAAACTTCCTGCGAATGGTAGATTACCTTCCCCTACAAGGAACAAGGTTCCCTGGACCCCAAACAAGGTAAACTTGCCTAATAATCCAATGTCTTGTTTCCCAACACTGGTACCTTACAACGTCGTTGAAGATCTAGCGAAGGTTCCTGCCCACATGACATTATTAGATGCTCTTATAATTCTCGCTCAGTTTGAAAACCTTTCACGTGTTCTACAAGCACCCCTTACTCCACGAACAAAACAGAGACTCCCTCTTTCCAAAGAGTCCACTTCTCAACCTAGGGAAGCATACGATGTTATTGATTTAGACCCTGGCATTCCTCCTTTCTATATCTCAGTTTTGATTTTTGATTTTGTGCTCCATAACTGTGTCACTGACACAGGAGTGAGGCACAATGTCATGCCTTTGAGAGTCATGAGAAGACTGGGTCTTGAATGCACAGGCCCATGTAAAGACCTGTTAGCTTTGTATTCTAGGACTGTAGAAACCATCGGTTACATTAAAGACTTATCCATTGCTTACGACCAAGCCCCAGAGGTGAGAATGCTCATAAACGCCATCGTAGCAAATATACCTGAAGCATATGGCATGCTTTTAGGGAGAGAGTGGTCCACCAAAGTAAAAAAGGGTTGTTACTTCATGGAGGGGACCCACTTCACCTTTCCTTATAAAGGCGTTGAAGTAGTTATTAAGAGGGAACAAAAGTACCGAGAGCAGGTTGTACCTGCTTCCTATAATACGAAACATGTGTCTTTTCAAGATATAGGTATGGGTACTTACGTTGTATTATCTGAGGAAGATGTACATTTCCCTCCTTTTGAGTTGGAGGAAATGGTGTGGAGTATGGATTTTGACGGTGCTAAATCCAAAAATAGATCCGGGGCTGGTGTCCTTTTGTGTGATTCCAAGGGAAATGCAATTCCTTTATCTTTTCAGTTAGAATTCCCTAACACTAATAATATGGCTGAATATGAAACTTTAGTTCAAGGCCTCCAAAAGGCCTTAGGCTTAGGAATACGCCACTTATTGGTGAGTGGGGATTCTGAATTGGTTGTGAATCAAATTAGAGGTAAATATGAAGATCGCAACCCATGCCTCAAACAATACCATCGGAGGGCTAAGGAACTTATTGAGAAGTTATTATCTTTCAACATTCAAGTCGTTCCTAGGGCCGCACACCACGTAGCTGATACTTTGGCCTTGGCTGGTTCTTGTTTCTCCTCGGATCTTGTAAGGTCTATTGAAGATATACAAGTCCAAATTTTACATAGGCCTGTGTTACCGGATAATGTCGATTCTTGGCAGGTTTTTGATACTGATGAACAAATATGTAGATTCCTTCAAAACAAGGAGGAGTTTGAAGATTTACATATCAACCATGAGTTGGAAGAGGAAACAGGGAACATAATTCAATTAAAGACAAATAAGATCCCCCATGGTTTGTCAGCATTGGAATCCATGTTTGATTTCAATGATGCCACTACTTCTATGCCTAGTATTGATAGCGAATCTATTAGGAAGGTGCGAGAAGCCATACCTATTAACCTGGGAAGTGAGGAAGATCCAAAACTAGTCTATATAGGTGTGCAATGTTCCCCTTCTGAGGTCGCTCAAGTCACAGGACTCTTGACAGAATTCAAAGGTGTTTTTGCTTCGTCTTATCAAGACCTCAAGGTTTTCGATATGCAGGAGATAGTCCATGTCATACCCATAATCCCTGATTCGAAACCTTACAGACATAGGTAGAGAAAAAACAACCCAGATTTGGAACAAACAATTAAAGCTGAATTGGATAAGATGGAGGCATCCAGGGTCATTTACCATGTCCGTTACTCACAATGGGTATCTAATTTGGTTCCGGTTAGGAAGAAAACTGGCGATATTCGTTTGTGTGTCAATTTTCGACATTTGAATAGAGTTTCCCTAAAAGACAACTACCCCATCCCACCTATGGAAGAGATTCTCCAACAAGTCTCCGGGTCTCAAATGATGTCCCTTTTAGACGGCTTCTCAGGTTACAATCAGATAGCCCTCGATCCTTCTGATAGTCATAAAACCACCTTCACCACTCGTTGGGGCACATATGCATATAACAAGATGCCTTTTGGATTGATTAGTGTTGGGAACACCTTTCAACGTGCCATGACCATTGATTTTAGAGGATTATTGGGTAAGGTTATTGTTGTTTACTTCGATGACCTCACGGTCTTTTCCAAAGAATAGGGTAGTCATTTTGATCACCTTAGGCAGGTTCTCCTTAGATGTCGTAGGTTTGGCATATCTTTAAATCCTAAGAAGTCCATTTTCAGTGTTATGGAGAGAAAACTTTTGGGTCACATCGTCTCTCAAGAAGGTGTAAAAGTTGACCCTGGGAGAGTGGTAGCAATCCAAAGGCTACCCTTACCTACCAATAAAAGGAAATGCAATCTTTCTTTGGGAAGATAAATTTCTTGAGACACTTCATTCCTGATTTTGCTCAAGTAGTTAAACCTCTAAATCAGCTTATGAAGAAAGACATTCGGTACAAATGGGACCCTCCTACCCATCAGGATTTTGAATCCATTAAGCAAGCCATTTCTTTTGCCCCTCTTTTAGTCAGTCCTAATCCCTCTAAAGACTTTGTCATGTACACTAATTCGTCAGAGGAGACAATTTCTGCAATCTTGTTGGAAAAGGACCATGAGGAAAATCTTAGGCCAATCGCCTTCGTGAGCCAAAATTTGAAACCCCACCAACTGAATTATTCTCCACTGGAGAAACATGGTTATTCCTTGTATAAAGCATTGGAACAAGTTTGACATTACATCCAAGGCCATAAAGTTTAGGTTTTTGTGCCTACATCTCTCTTAGTCACCGCTTTGAATCAAACCAAATTGCATAGTAAGTGGTCCAAATGGATCATGTGTATGCAAGAGTATGACTTGGAAATTAAGCCAACGAAAACCATTAGGGGAACAAGGTTGGCTGGATTGCTAACCCGATCCCATCCCTCGGTCATAGTTGAACCACCTCAAGCAGATGACTTGATTGCTTTTGAATAACTGGTTAACGAAATTGAGTTAGCCTCACAACCATGGTACAGACCTATCATATATTTCCTTATCAATGGTGTGTGCCCACCGGACATGGATACTAAAGCCAAACGAACACTTCGTTTACAAATTGTCCAATATGTTTTACAAGGCCAAATCCTTTACCGAAGAAACCTTGATGGGGTCTTGTCACGATGCTTAACTCCTGATCAAGCCCAAATGGCACTTGAACAATGCCATTCTGGGATTTGCAGAGGTCACTTTTTAGCCAAAACCACAGCAGCGAAAGTTCTACATGCAGGTTACTTTTGGCCTTCACTCCACAAAAATGCCCATTTACTTGTTCAGAAATGTGAAGCTTGCCAACACTTCACTAGGAAGCAAAAGTTGGTTGCCTTACCTCTTAGACCTATTGAAGTCCAAGTCCCTTTCGCAAGATTGGGCATGGACTTTATCGGACCGATTTCACTGCCGTCTAGTGCTGGTCATGTATTCATCTTAATAGCCACAGACTACTTTACAAAGTGGGCTGAAGCAATCGCTCTTAGGAATGCTACGAGTCAACAGGTGGTAGAATTTGTTGAACGTAATATTTTATCCCGTTTTGGGACCCCTGCTGAGATATTAACTGGTAATGGATCAGCTTTCATGTCTGATGTCATGTTACACCTTGGCGTTACATATGGCATCCAACTTTTTCGATCTTCCACCTATTACCCCCAAGGTAATGGTTTGGTTGAATCAACGAATAAAAATCTGATTTGGATCCTTAAGAGGACAGTCAAGGATAACAAGCGTGATTGGCACACAAAGTTAAACTTTGCTTTGTGGGCTGATCGTATAACTCCAAAGACAACCATGGGTCAAAGTCCTTACACTCTGGTGTATGGTGTTCCTGCCGTCCTGCCTGTTCACCTACAAATTCTAGCCTTGAGGTTGGCTATTACTGAGGCAGAAGATGATTTCCAACCCTTACAACATCGTTTAGACACACTCCTCGAATTAGAAGAGGTAAGAAAGGATGCATTCCAACACCTCCAAATGAAGAAAGACATTGTTAAACGTTCCTTCGATAAAAGAGCCACAATGGTAAATTACAAAGTAGGAGATGATGTTTTATTATGGGACAAAGCACATGAGGCCCCATCCAAACATCGCAAGTTTGATTCATTATGGTTGGGTCCTTACACAATCTATGAGGTCTTAGGGACAAATTCTTTCAGATTAAAAACCTTGGATGGCGAACCACTTCAATTCCCCATGAATGGTCGTCACCTAAAGTAATTTTATTCCTGAGAGGCCTCGTCATATTGTACATAAGTCACCATTCGTTCTTTTCTGGTTTCTATCTATTCAATGTTATTGATTCTCTTTCTTGTATGTATTTACTATTACCTTTTCATGTTTGTACATTTCCCCATGGTTTCAATCTTAAGCCCTTTTTCCCTTAATTCTAGTTTTGGAGTATAATCCCTTCTTTATTTTTCCATGGGTTGGTCTTTTCCATTTTAAGTTGTAGGTTGCCTTCTTTTGGGTTTTTCTAGTGTTCAATATGAAGGATATTGTCTTTATTATTGGGTGGTTGCGTGGAAATACTGGATTTCTAGAATCTCTTTTACCATACTTGAGATTTTGGGAAACTCTGTCTTAAAGTCATCTTAAATGGGTGTAAGTCTGGTTGTTAGTTCATCAAAGTTAGCAAGGAAAGTCTAAGGGGGTAGCATATCATTCTCTGGTGAAGCTAAAAACCATGATGGCATGATGGCTTACATAGCTATGTCATTGCAACTGCACTTTACCTGACCACTTACAATATGATCTCTCCAAGCAATGGTCATTTTCCTACAAAGTTCCATCACTTATGAGCACTTGAGATTTCAGCATCTACTGCCCCAGGTTTTTATATTTATTTATCCCCTTGTTTGACTGGTTTGCTTGCTAGTTTTCCTCCGGTGGGTCGCTGATTTCAAAAAATTCTCGTTTCTTGTCTGTGTGTCGAGAATCGAAGGTATGCATGAGAATTTGTGTTGAGCCAAGGTTCACCTTAAGCCTCGATTCTCACAGTTAATCCATAATCCGGGTGAGGGACCTGTGTCACTTGGGCCACATTGCTCAACAAAACTCCGGTCATTATTCCCATTCTTCCATCTTATGTGAATCTCAGTATAAATTTTGTTGTATATCTTTATTACACCACTTTAATTCTTCAGTTATCCCTAATGTGAAAAATGGTCCTTATACTACAGTTGAATTCCCCCCTCATCCAAATCTGTCACTTTGAAAGTATGAATTTCTACCAAGTGTTCTCGCCTATCACGCGGGTGATCCCATTGTTCGACATGATTTGGAAAGCATTTCCCCTCCGGCGCCAAGAATGTTTACCCAAAAATATGTTCTAGGCTCAAGATGGTGTTTTAAACAGTTACTTCTCCATAAATTTCCCTTGGTTCTATGGTTCCAGTCAAAGACAGTGGCGAGGGTCATAGTTACTATGGCCTCTTCCCTTGAAAGAGTATCAGTTGGTTGCTTTCAGGGATTTGTGCTCCTTCCCATGAAATTTCTTCATCCTGTCAAGGTTGTTCGATTCAAGGAATAAAACACTTCCAAGTGATAGGGATCAGGACAATATTTTCAATGAGATATCATGAACTTGATTCCGAGTCAGTATGACCCCATACGAGGCACGCGAAGTCAACGTCACCCGAACGGCCAAAACCAATAGCTATAAATTCCTGGTCTGATTCTGTTCATATTATTGTGTCAAATGGGAAATCAAACCCATACATGGTGTAGGGAAGTGCGATACCTTTCCAACGGTGTATCCCGTGCTTGGTTTCGACCCCCGGTTGGTAAGAACGAGCCTTTGCAAGTTTATGACCACTTTTGGACACCAAATTCATTGCAGTGATTCATGATCTAAAATTGGTGGGTAAAGAGTTATAAATTAGATATTCAGCTATGCCACACTGTAATAGACTCATACACCTTTCCAACGACATCTCATTTGCCTCATTCTGTCTTCAGATGGCCTGGTTAGAACTGTCACAAGTTGGCCAATAATTTTAGGCAAAAAGGGGTCTACCAGCTCGCATGACAGGGTTTCATAACAGCTAAGACAGTCATAAATGACCCTGGCACAAAATTATATTGTCACCTTGTCGAATTACTCGTCGATACCTTTTCTACGGTACCTCATTTTCCTCAATTGGATATCGTATGATGATTTGACACCTTTCACAAGATTAGGTGTCATGTGGGCCCACTAGCAAATCAAGGGTTTTTAAGTGGCCACTGTTCCGGGCTGAATTTGAAGACTGAGGTAGCATTATCTCAAGTTGATGATGACATATTCCTGATGTACTCATCAATACCTTTCCAATGATGTGATTTCTGTCTGATTCCGACTCCATCTCTCTAGTCAACATTTTTGGGCTAAGTCAGCTGCAGCAGAGTCAGAGTCAAAGTGAAAGTCAAACTTTGACTTGCACATATTTCCAAAAACATTAAAAAATTAATAAAATATTTTATTAAATGTTTTCATAAAAGTTGGAAATTTGGAGGATGGGCACGTAGCCTCATGCAGTTTGGGGAAAATTGGTTTTTTTTTTTTAAATTGAAAAAAAAACAAAACCTCCCTTCTCCCCTCTCCCAAGCCATTTGGACAGTTTGGCCAGAAAGGGGAGATCTCTTCAACAACTTCATGGCAGCAGAGGGAGGTTTTGGACAGCAGCAGTAAATCAACAGTGGACAACCAACTTCCATGCTGCCATCTCCAACAGTTGTCCTGGTAATCCATTAATGCCATTTCCAAAAAAACCAATAAGATATGTTGCTAGATGTTTTGAGGTTCTGCAAGGAGAAATTAGTTTTTGTTTGCCTATTTCAAAGATGAGATTGCTTGCTGGTTCAGTCTGATGGATTAATGTCTGAGTTTATTAAGGGTTTCTGTGTGTTGAAAGATGCAAAGGAGAGGGGATTCAAACCCCTCTTGGGCATCTTGCCCAAGCCTCCATGGCTCCTTTAAATTTTGAATTATGAAGCTATCTATTGGATGTTGCAGGCCTGGGCATGTCACTGGGAAGCCCTGGGCTTTGAACCCCAGTCCTCCCTTTTTTTTTTCTTTGCCCAGAAAGCTCAAAAAATTGCCCAAAGTTTTTGATGGAATGCAACAGTTTTGAACCTGAGACCTCCTATCTGATTTTGTTTCTAGAAAACCCACTTTGCCTATGGTTTTCAAATTTTAATCTTTGTGTGGCTAGCCGCCCGTCCACCATCTCTGCAGCTCGGCCCCCTTCCCCCTGGTTTCTCCCGTGGCCCACAACCCCACAACCACCATGCATACCACCTTAGCCTCCCCCATTCCCCTATGCATGCACCAGCTATAGCCCACACCTCCATTCCTCCTCCCGCGTGCTGCACCTCACCACCACCTCTACGCGCGTCCATACCCTTCTTCCATTCCATTTCCGTCCTCCATTCTACCGCGCTCCTCCTTTGTTGCAGCACCCTTCTCCCCCTCCCTTCGCACGTCCCTCTTTCTCCCACTCCACACTGCACCTCCTTCCCTCTGTGCGCGTTGCTCCTCCTCCTTCCTCTCAGCCCTCGCCTCCCTTGCGTGCCCTCACCACTCCTACCAAATCTCCCTTCCACTCACGCGCGCGCCCCTTTCTCCCTGCTACCACACATACCCTTCCCCACTCCGAGCTCCACCTCCACTTCCACTCACGCGTGCGCACAACTTCCCATACCAACAAGCACCTCCTCCATTTCCCTGCTTCCACCTTTGCGCGTAGTCTTCTCCCTCACAACCGCCTCTCCCCACTCCACGCTGCTCCTTTCCACGCAGCCTCCCCATGCAGCCGCCTCCCACTTCCCAGCTCCTCCTCCTCCTCCTCCACCCAACTGCCCAGC
The DNA here is from genome assembly GCA_009831015.1 of Picea engelmannii. Taxonomy (NCBI): domain Eukaryota; kingdom Viridiplantae; phylum Streptophyta; class Pinopsida; order Pinales; family Pinaceae; genus Picea; species Picea engelmannii. Next base: position 673,389 of record ML782564.1, on the reverse strand, counting down.
GCCACC
>ML782564.1:658446-673306 GCA_009831015.1 Picea engelmannii | reverse complement strand
TTGCGTTTTAATTTTAATATTTAAAATTAAAATTTTATTTTATTTTTGTTTTTTATTTTATATTATATAGGATTTTAAAATATTTTAGTTATACATATTTTATATTTATAATTAAAATTATTTTTTTAAATTTTTTTTATAATGTTTTATTAAAATATAAATAAATTTTTAATTAAAATTTTAAATGGGTTATAAATAATATAGTAAAATTAAATTTCTTTCCCCCCAAGGGTCACTGGACTTTTTAATTGCATAACTTCCCGGTACATAGGCAGATTTTCACCCGTAAATAGTCGAAATGACTGGGAAGAAGTCTAGAATACACCCATGCTATTCACCTCAGCAAATTCAGCCCAGATTTTCAGTGACATGTCCCAGAGCGACAGGTACTCAGTTTGGCCCTACAAGCATGCACCGAAAGAGGCCTAATTGGGGTCCTTCGAGGTCAAATTGGGCTCGGTGAGGGAAACCCATTTCAACTACAAGTATACAGGCCTGTAGCAACCTGTCAATTCTGTTGTCAAACCCAGAATTTCACCCCAATTCCAAATATTTTCCCTGATCAGTCCATTGGTCGGCTCCATCCGCATACCTTCTCGGGGCCATATCTCACTCATCCGGAGTTGTATTTATGCCAAACGAAAGGCAGCGGAAAGGTAGTGGACAGAGCTACAACATGGAAATAGTAAAGGACTATTTTGGGACTGTTTGGTATAGAGGAAGAGCCTCTCAAAGTTCAAGTCCAAGGGCTCCTCTTACCAAAACAAGCCCAAATCAAAGCCATGTATTAGCCATCTTACAGGGAAACTTATAGGTAGCAAAGAGGGGGCATAATCAGGTCTGAAAAGTACCTAAACAGTGGGCATTTCCTTACTTACAATGACCAAAGCCCGAAGTCCCCTTACCCTCCAAAGCAACTCATCAATTCCCCACATCTTGGGCCTTCATTCCGGTGAATCTGGCAGCCATGGATGGCTGGATATTGTCTTGAAACACATCACCTATAGCTGCAAAACATGGCAGTAGTCAAAGAGCATTTGGGATGGCACAAATCCCAAGACAAATGATGATGTGGCATATCAAGCTTTGTCATTTTATGAAAAATGATTTTTTGTAATATAAACTTCTGTATGATTTACTTTTGGCATGTAATTATTATGTAATTGAAGGGTCAAGTCAAATCTGATTTGATCCCCCTTTTTTTGGATAAGATTCCCTTTTGGATAAGGTTCCCTTTTTGGATAAGTTTACTTTTTGTAAAAAAAGACAAAAATACTTTAGGGTTGTTCCACTTGTCACTTTTCCAAAAGTGACAAGTGTTTTGTGACCTAACACTAGGCCTTCCCCTCTCCTTTATAAATAAAAGGGTTGGCATTGTAAAAGGGAAGATGGATATAGTAACAAAGCTCTCCTGAAATTTATAAGACTATTTGTGTGTGTGTACTTGTTGAATTTTAGTTGTTGGATGTGTCATTTGTTGGTTAAGGGTTGAGGGGTAGGGGTAAATGCTTGATATGTTAGCTATCTCCAGAAGGGATTGGCTAGCTAGGTGTTTGTTGTTGCTTCCTTGGGTTTAACTTGCTCACTTTCATTTTCTAACAACTTGGTTTAATTTGTTTAATGTGTTTTAGTGCAGATTTTATGAAGTATTCAATTGTTTTCAGCCTTAGCTAGTGGCTGGGAGTCCTAGGGCCCCTTAGGAGAACCCTTAAATAGACCTCATAGCTGGCTATCCATACTTGTTTGCTTCATCTTTTTATTCATGTATGTTTCTGTTATGTTTTCTTACCATTAACCTTGCTATCCCAAACAGGAAAATTGATCATTTTGGTCAATTTCCCCCCATGGGACAACCATCTTAGTTGGTTGTTATACACTTCTTATATGTAAATTTCTGTTATGTTTATTTCATTTTTTTCCATACATAAATACTAAAATTTCGTTGTTTGCCTACAAGGATACATCTGGTCACTCATTCTGCTTCTCTTAAGCGGTTGGGGACCACCTAGAGACCTGTTTGAGGCAAAGAGGCCAGAAGGGCAGCGAAGAAAAACACACATTTCAGTCGGTAAATCCTATCCAATCACTCTCATACACACTTTAATAATCACTTTCACTCACTCCAAAAATTTCTAATATACATATCAATGTTTATATGTTCAATTTGTGTAAGTAGTTTGAATGATCCAGTTGTGAATTCATGCTAAAAATTTGGTTAATACTTGTGTAGATACCAATCACATCTTTGTATTTCAAACACTAAATTTCCAATCCCCATACGAGGAGTTAGGTTGGGATTTCATGCATATGGCGGCTTTGCCGCTCGCGAAAAGTCTGTTGGCAGCCAATTCACATTTTTCCACTGTCCTATAAGCTGCCTACACCAATGTTTTGCAAACATCAATTTTTCGTTGCAATTTTTCAAATAAACGACACTTTATATTTGTTTTGCGACATTTGCACATTTACCTTCATTTTGTTTTCACAACTGTAAGCATGAAAACTTAATCTTTCGAAGTCACATTGGAATCATTATTTGAACTGTCGCTATCCATGTCAATATGCCTATTATGCTTACATTTTCACTTATCGTTATGTAGCTGGCAGAACTTTCGAACTATACTCCTTGGACATGCTTCGATTGATTGTGTAATTTGGTTCTATTGAGTTTGCAATGCATTAGCATTTGGATTTGCATTTATTTGACTTACTTGACCTTTGGTTTCATAAGATACATGGGTGTTATGGTTAAATCTTTTATATATATCTTTTTAATATGATACCTATGTTTGTGTTTTCATAACTATTGGCTTGTTGATTATATGAATACCCATTGGCACATTGGTTAAACTATTGATTATATGAGCTGGTACATTGGCGCATAGTTGATTTTGGTTTCAAATTATATGTTGATGGTTTAAAACTATGGCATAATGTTTGCACGCGTTGGTTTATGTATTGATTTTATTGGTTGGGCAAGTGACTTGATTGTTGAACTACTATAATGGATTGAACAACTATGTAAATCGACAGTTGTACTTTGGCAATTACTATTTTGCACGGAAGAGATAAGCTCCACCACCTTCGCACGATGGCATTTATGCCTATCCCTTATTCCCCGCTTACCTCTATTAGCTCGGATAACCTTCGTGCACTCTGCTCCTATGTGTTATGACCCAAACCCTCAGCTTACCATGTGCTCGGCTCCATGGCACCATTCGTGCAATTCAAGCCAAACGACAACCAAGCCTTGTTAATGTTTGACAATGCCTGCAAAGACTTGGAGGATAATGGGTGGCTCACCTTCGTGCAACGATTTGAGGGTTTTAATCTAGCTGTAGCACGACAGTTTTCCATGACTTTTGATGGCTGTAGAGCCAAGGTGGGTGACATACAGTTGGAAATCGACGAGTAATTTATCAATTCTGCTACAGGGTTAACTGCCACAGGCCAGCGTTGGTTCAAAAATTGTAAGGTCGAGGAGGTTCCATGGACACTGCTATTCCTCTCATGCAAAGTCACTTCTTGTGACAGAGGTATGCCCATCTTTTCACTTAAACCACGATGACATGATACTTTGATGGTAGTCAAACAGTCTGTGACCTGTGAAGGTCGATACGGACTCGTTTTTCTCTACCACCTGCGTTTGCTAATGATTTTTATGGGATACTCGTTGAACATGCCCTTTTACTTTCATCACAGCCTATATAAAATTTTGAAAAGGTTTAAAAGGAAGAAGGCTGATAACAGCCTGTTCCACCATGGACTTATTAAGCTTATCATTGTTTATCACTTGAGTTTACATGGTGATAGTTGGAGAGCTTTCATCGCTCGTAATGGTTTCAATGACATAGACCCTGTCCAGGTTGACAAACCTATAGTGAGTGAAGCCAAGGCCGAGCCGCCTGTGCCCTTCCATGTCCTACTGCCTAAACCCTCGACCAACCCTGGTGTTGACTTACCCGACGCTGTTATTGAGAAAGTTGAGACTATTAAAAGACTTGTGAGCAAAAATCCCAAGGCGAACCCTACTGCTAATGCTAAGCATAAAAAGAATGCTCGTTGGATTTCATGGATGGCCAAGAACAAACCTAAACTTTCTGCTGACTCAAAGCCTATCGTCCTAAGTGAGGATTTCGATTCTGACGTAGAACGCTTTCTAGCCAATGAGTACCCTTACTCACATGGTTTATGTCCCGAGCCACCTTATGATTTCATGTCAAATCTTCCCCCTTGCCTATGGAATGATCCCAATTACCCGGGGATTAAACTGCCTAACGAAACCCTCAGCCATTTGACCAAACCCTCGCCTTCTCTTTCAAACCCCACACAGTCTTCCTATGACCAATGTAATTTATGGCTGGAACGATACTACATTGATGTTTCCATACTCCAATCGAAAATTCAATCGTTGGAAGATCAAATTGCAGTATTAACCAGTCAAAGAGACAAGCTCCAAGCAATTGATAAGAAACAAAAGACAACGGGCTCTATCCTTTTCAAAAACGTTGAATCGGCTACAACAGTTATCAACTCCAAATTGGCATAATCTAGCCGTCTCGTCACTGTACAGGTATGATTTTCGATATCACTTCAGTTATGTAAGTGACCATGAGTAATATAGTGATTGAAATTTGATCTTCGAATAGCTCTGTTTATATTTCGAATAGCTCTGTTTACATTGTGAAATGACTGTGTTCATCCTGTACATAGTTTTGCTTTGCTAAAAATTAAAAGAAATTTCGATTTGATATATTATTTGATCATTCCCAGTATAGCTATCGATAGATTTCCATTGGATTTGAATGGTCTTCGTTTGGATTTGATTTGTTGGTTTTCCTGATTGAGTTAACAAAATTGACGTTTTTCTTGCAATTGAATTGGTTTTGTATCTATTCCAAACAAGAAGTTTTTCATTCTCGATTTAGAATACGATTATCCTTGGATTTGATCTCGTTATGATTCATGTGCTGTGATTGGTAAACGATTTCAATGAGTTTGGTTGTTACGATATGCAGTGTCACATAATTTTCCAAATTAGGAATACCACTCTGTTTAATTTAATTTGGAAAGAATGACTCTGTTTTTGTAAAAACAAGGTTCTCGTTTAAGCCTGTGCAAATGCGCCCGGATCATGGAATGGATTTGATTCATGATAACTATGCTAAACCCCATCCAATTGATTCATTTGATTGGATTGCTGATAGTTCGATCATTTCCATGAGTTAGATTCACATCGTGGAAACTGCTCTGTTTGTTTTTAATTTGCAAATGAATTGGTCAATATTTGTTGTCTCTATCAAATCCGGTGATAATGTGTTTCAAACAAATAATTTCGATCAAAGGAAGTCGATCTTGTCTACCCATTTTACTAAAAGAAAACGATCATATAATTCTTGTGAACCTTGTTACCAACTGAGTGATTTCATTATGATTTCGTTTATGGACAGTTACGTGACAGTGTTGGTTTAATTCGCTCATGGCATGAAGTGTTTGTTATATCAATACAGTTATAACAATTTGTAAATGATTCTGTTTAGATTCGATTGTGTCACCTTTTGATGAGACGACATAACAATTGCATAAAATTTGTTTTAATTGTATTGATTGCACTGGATATGGAACGATTTCCTTGCTATTTTCATCATGATCCTGTTAACCCGACTTTGTGGTAACAAAAGAAACAGAACACGCGTATCTCTATGGTCAGTGGTTTGATTTTGTTTAAATTTCGAATGGTATGACCATTCCAATTTCAATGATTCATTTTCAAATGGTTATTGAATGATAATTGAATTTAATTCTTCTAAAAGATTCCTTTTAATCGATTCTGATGCTGATTCTATGTCTTATTTAGACCAGCTATAGAATCGCAAGATTCTGTAGCTAGTCTATAGGATCAAATTTTTATCATTTTGTTAATAAAGAACCCTTCTAACTTGCTCATTTTTGGTCCTTTTCAGGTAAATTCGAATTGAATGGAACCTTGTTGGACAGTCTTGGGGAATATTTGTGTATCTTAGTTTTACTTTAGATTCCTAGTTTAGTTAAACTTGGGATATCTTCCCAGATTTTATGTAAACAATTTGATAACTTCCACGGGGAGGTTTTACCTTGTAGAAAAACTTATAAATACTTATTACTTTTGTAATAAGGGGCATCCTCACTTGTGGGAGAACTAGGGTATGGATTTTTAATACAAACTGAGACAAAAGTTGATATTCTGCTACAACTTTCGCTTTCATAATATCAATCTTTTGTTTCATGTTTATGCTTATCAATTTGCATTTGATTAGTGACTACTTTAGCTATCATAGTCTTTTGCAAAATGATATGATTTAATTAATGTGATACATGCCTGATTTCTTTCACTAATTTAAAAACACAGCAATTACTTGGTTCAGTTTATCAATGACAGATTTCTCTTCTTCATCAATTGAACTATTATGTATAGATCTTTGCATACAGGTTTATCTAATTGTGAAGATTTATAATTTATAAGATTGTTGTTATTTTTATGTCTTGTTTGTCCTGTAATCAAACTTTTAGAACACTACACCTTATCGTTTACGAAAAGCTTCTGGGTTATTCGGTGTGGGTTTCCTCCCTCCGTTTAGCTAAGGCAATCATCATACACAGGACGAACCTGGAGCGTTTCCAGGTCAGTTTTGATTTACATTCGTTAATTTTTTAGTATAATTAGTAGTTTAGTTAGGTATATGTTTAGTTTAGATTAGTAGTTAGAATTAGTATATTAATAGTTTAGTTTAGTTAGTTTTAGTTTTATTTCTTGTTCATAAAAATATAAAATACACAAAAAATATCTCTCTCTGTCTTACGGCAGAATGCAAAGGAGTTTTTCAGGTTTTATTTAAATCTATAAATTGTGGATATTGTACATTTTGTGAATAAGTTATAATTCAGTTAGTAGTTAGATAGTTAATTAGTTAGAATTAGTATAGTAGTATTTAATAGATTGTATATATAGAATAGTTAGATTAGTTTATTTTGTTTTAGTAATTAGTTTTAGTTTAGTTTATTAGTTTTATTTGTTTTTAGTTAGATAAGTTATTTTAGATTAGTTTTCTTTTTGTTTTCTTGGGACCTTAGATCGGCTAACGGAGCCGCTAAACCCATCAGGGTGGTTCATCCCAAACGGCTTGGGTTATTAGAAAATCCCAAACCGGTTCCACTCTCTCAGTTGACGGACGGTCAATTTCGCCCGTCAACAAATGGCGCTAGAAGGAGGGCCTGAACTTAATTAATGGCACGAGGTGGTCGCAAGACTCCTCCACTTCCTAATTGCTCACCTATAGTGACTAGAAGTCGTTCACATGATAATATTCCCCTTCAAACAACAAATACTTTGACCGAAGATCCACAGATCACAGTTGAGCCAGCAACCCCTAATCCTATAGGTGGTGACATACAAGATATTGTACGCCAATCTCTTATAAAAACACATAGTGCCTTAGCCCATTTGAGGCAACCAAACCATCCGTGGGGTCAACCTTTGGACTTCTCTGATATCAGAGAACATTTAGGTGACACTAACCTCACTGTGAATCCTTCAGATCCAATCTTAAATCCTATTGCACGAGGATCTGGGATACCTCCTTCACCACCTCCATCATCTCCCTCCTCTTCTGAAGGAGATTCCTCTGACGAAGGCAATTCACCTTCTCAACCTTCCACACCCACTACCCCAATGGAAAATTAGAACAACCCTGCTAAACTCTAGCTTGACTAGGATGTCGTAGTCGTACTTAGAGCATAGCATCCTCTACCTAAACATTCGGAGAAATGGCTTCCCAAGTTTGATCCCGACTCAAAACAGATTGCTGAAGATCATATTAAAAAATTCATGTTAGCCATAAGACTCCGCAATGTCGAACATGAAGACGTTGTCTGTAGGTTGTTGCCTTATACTTTCGAGGGTAATGCATCCACATGGTACTTTTCCCAACAACCCCATACCATCGTGTCTTGGGAAAAGTTTGAGTCATGCTTTTTGGAAAAGTTCAGAGACGGTAAGCCTTCGGAAGTCTTAGTCATGGATCTTTCTAGTCTAAAAATGAACCCAAAAGAAAAAGTTAAAGATTTTAATCAAAGATTCTTGATGCTCAAAAACCGAATCTGTGTGGATTCTATGCCTGCTGAGAGTCTTATAATAGCTTACTACACTAAAGCTCTGCATCAGAGCATATCTATATGGGTTAAACGATCCAAGAAAGCCACGTTGTTAGAGGCCTTCGAGGAGGCCAGCCAGATCGAAAAAGACATACTTAGTCTTAAAGACTCTTCTAACAACGAAACTGAGACTAGTTCTTCTTCTAAGAAGAAGATTAAAATCCTCCCTAGACCCACTCAAAGTAAAACACAACCTGAAAAACTCTGATTTGGAAAAATGAACGAAAGTTGTTCAAAAACTGTCAAATCAAGTTATAGACTTAAAAAGGTCGACCGAAGAAGCTTCCTCGAGCAAAGGACCCTACAAACCTCCTTTCCGAAAGCCTTTTCCCACCAATCGACCTAACCCAACCACCAAAGGCCTAAATCTAGAAAGTTTGCAATGTTCCCTTCAAACAATTCTAGAAGCCCAAGATAACTTGATGCCTCCTTAGATTCCTGAGGAGGTAGTTGAACAAGAGACAATTCAAGAAGAAGATTCTTCTCCAAATATTTTTGGACATTTCTCGGATAGCATCTTTCAAGCTAACTTTGAGATAGTTCATCCCTATAACACTAGGAGTAAGAAAACAAATAAACCTTCTTCCGAAAATGCTACAACTTCCCCTCCAAAGAAGTCTAAATCAGTTGAGACCAAACAGAGTAATGTGAGCCCCAACTTAGATTATGATGTAGTTGAATATCTTAAAAAGTTAAGGGCTAACATTTCTATTTATGAGTTGTTGAAGTTTCCATTTTTGTTACAAAAAATGTTGCAAAATATTTCAGAAAATAGCAAGAATGGTAATTCTAATGGTAACAAGGTTGTGCAAAACAAAGCTCCCCAGAAGACTTCCACTAAAAATAATCCTGATCCTCAAGATAAAGGAAGCCTTCCTGTAAGTAATGTAAACAATGTAGATAAAGTAGCTTTAGAAACTGCGAGTAAAAAGCCACAAGCTACTACCCTTAGTACTCCCAAAAATGTACCTCCTTTCCTATTAACTTTCGAGATTTTCAATAGAAACGTGCACAATTGTATGGTAGACTCAGGGGAGTCATCCAATGTGATGCCATGGTCTGTTTGCCAAAAGATAAACGCTGAAGTTGAACCCTCGACTTTAAAAATCATACAACTTGATCGGACAAATGTTAAAGTTATAGGCGAACTAAAGAATGTGCTTATTAGATTATCGTCTAACCCTAAGGTTCATCAGGTTATTGATATAATCGTTGTGGATATTCCAGAAGTGTATGGACTGTTTTTAAGCAGGGACTGGTTGGAGCAGCTACATGGTTACTTCGCGACAGATTGGTCTCATCTATGGCTTCCATAAAACGACAAGCCTAATAAAATCAAGGTGAATCGTGAACACTACCTTAAGTTCACGGTCATAGATTTGAACGATCCTAACGAACCATATACACCTCCTGCTGATTCACCTGAAGTACAAGGGATGGACACATTCTTCAGCAACTTCATGGACGAGGCTTCACCTATCACCAATCCAGAACGATAGTCCGAGATTGTAGCATATATGCAGCCAACAGCCTCCACGCAATGAACCTATTTACCCGAAGAAAATCAAATTTGGTCTCTATATTTCGACAGGTCAAAGTCCAAAGAAGGAGCCGGAGCAGGCTACGTCATTATCGATCCGGCAGGTAACAAAACATTGATAGCATGTAGGTTGGAATTTGAATGTACTAACAATATTGCAGAATATGAGGCTTTATTGCAAGGTCTCAGAAAATCTTTGGATATGAACATTCAAAATTTAACTGTCTTTGGCAACTCTGAAATAGTGGTTAGACAGGTAAGAGATTCTATCCATTGTCTGTCTCCGCATCTCAAAAGATACCAGTCTGAGGTATGGAACTTAATGAATAAATTTTTGGCTTTCAATATAAATTCCATTCCTAGATTAAATAACTCTGAAGCAGATTTATTAGCTAATGTAGCTTCTAAACTTCTTCTTGCAGAAGGCCTATCCCCAGACGCATTCTCAGTTGAGCTGCTGTTTCGGCCATCTAGTCCTGACAACATCACGAACTGGAGAGTTTTTGACGACGATCAGTAGATTATTAACTTTTTGCACATGGAAGAAACCTTTCAAGGCGCGGTCATAGATGAACATACGCATGACGACAATTTGCACGATTTCACGGTACTACCAGATTCGAGAACTCCTGAATCTTCATCGGATATGGTAAACTCGATCCCAAAATCTGTAATTAGATTAGAGAAGTTTTATGATTTTCAAGATAAATTTAAAAAGATAGTCAATTGTAAAACTAGTAGTTCCTCGTTATCTTATGAAAAAGTAAACTTAGGAACTAATGAAAATCCTCAGTATATTAATCTAGGCTTGGGATGTTCTCGACAAGAAAAAGTTGCATTTGTTAAATTATTTAAAGAATTTAAGGATGTCTTTACATGGACGTATGATGATCTTAAAACTTTCGATCCTAATATTATACAGCATGTCATCCTGATGAAGCCCCAAACCTTACCCTTCCAACAAAAACTGAGGAAAATGCACCCTAAACTAGAACTGACCGTTCAAAAAGAATTGAATAAAATTCTAAATGCTAAGATAATTTTTCTTGTTAGACACACTCAGTGGGTTTCTAAACTTGTCCCAGTCTGGAAGAAAAATGGAGAAATCCAACTTTGCGTCGATTTCCAAAACCTCAATAGAGCATCTGATAAAGACAACTATCCTGTCCCACCCATGGAACGGATCCTTCAATATGTATCTAGTTCCGAGAGGCTATCTTTGTTAGATGGTTTCTCTGGATACAACCAGGTCCTGATGTCTCCATCAGACCAACTCAAAACTACCTTCCGTACTCTGTGGGGAATTTATGCTTATCGTAAAATGCCCTTTGGATTGATTAATGTTGGTGCTACCTTTCAAAGAGCAATGGACATTGCTTTCCGAGGCTTAATCAATCAATCCATCGTAGTTTACTTAGATGATGTGACTGTGTTTTCTAAAAACAAAAACGATCATCTAGCTCACTTACGAGCCATTCTACTTCGACGTCGTAAATACGGAATCCCCTTGAACCCCAAAAAGTCAATCTTTGCAGTAGAACAGGGTAAACTCCTAGGATTCATTGTGTCTAGTGAAGGGATGATTATTGACCCCGAAAGGACTCAAGTCATCGCAAAACTTCCCCCGCCTACATCCAAAAAATCTATGCAGTCTTTCTTAGGCTAGATTAACTTCATGAGAAGATTTGTCCCCAGTTTCTCCAAAATGGTCAGGCCTTTACAGAACTTGATTAAGAAAGACACCCAATATCACTGGGGACCCCTAGAAAATCAACCTTTTAATGCAATAAAGAAGGCCATAATAGACGCTCCGTCTCTCATGAGCCCAGATTTTTCCCAAGACTTTACACTCTACACTTTTGCTTCTGACCATTCCTATGCCGCCATCCTAACCCAAAAGAATGTCGAGAACAACGAAGTACCCATCTCCTTTATGAGCTCTGCTTTCAAAGGCGTTGAACTTAATTACCCAGCGGTAGATCAGCAAGCCTACACTGTTTTCAAAGTAGTTAAGCACTTCCGATCCTATCTTTTGAAGTCAAGGACGAAAGTCATTGTCCCCTACCCAGCCGTGAGGAACCTGTTAGTGCAGAAGGAACTAGGAGAAAAGAGAGCCAACTGGGTCACTTCTTTGCAAGAGTATGACTTAGAAATTACCCCGACTCAGATAGTGAGAGGCCAAGGGTTATGCAAGTTAGTTGCTGATTCAGCAGCAGGACAGCAAGAAGGAAGTGATACGTCAAACCTAGGACCAAGCGATCAAAGTCTAATCTGTTGTGCACAAAACCCTGTTAGTCCCTGGTATGACGATATAAGATTCTGTCTTGAACACGGCTCAGCCCCCCGTCACCTGGACCCCTCCAAAAGAAGAGCGTTGAGACTAAAGTATGCCTCCTTTCATCTAGTTAATGGTATCCTGTTTCGTCAAAGTTTTGACAGCATACTGATGTGTTGTCTTGAAAAGGATGAAGCAGAAACAGTCTTGCTAGAGTTGCATGCAGGAGAAGCTGGTGGCCATTTCGGTGGTGACACCACTGCTCATAAATTTCTAAGAGTCAGTTATTACTGGCCCATGCTTTTTAGAGACACCCATGCCTTGTGTCGTAAATGTATCATCTGTCAGAAAGCATCAGGGCGGTTGCAAAAACCAGCCTTTCCTTTACAGCCCGTTACAGTAGATTCTCCTTTTAAGTAGTGGGGCCTTGATATCATAGGTCCAATCAACCCTCCATCCTTGCAACAACATAAGTTTATTGTGACAGCCACAGATTACTTTACCCGATGGCCTGAAGCTACTGCGCTAAGAACCGTCAACACCAGTCAGGTGATTGCCTTTCTAAATTCGAATATCATCACTCGTTTCGGTATTCCTGACTGTTTAGTCTTTGACAATGCTTCTTACTTTTCCTCTCTTGATATGAGCGAGTTCTCTTTGGAAAAAGGAATTAAGATGAAGTATTCTGCTAGTTATTACCCCCAGGGCAACAGACTGGCAGAATCAACAAACAAGAACTTGATTAAAATTATCAAGAGAACCATAATTGAAAATCACAAAAATTAGCACAATGCGCTGCTAAATGCGCTGTGGGCTGATAGGGTAACGCCAAAAGATGCTATAGGTAACTCCCCCTTTTTTCTCATTTATGGTAGAGAATAAATTCTACCACCTCACATTCTTCTTCCTTCGCTACAATTGTCACAAAAAATCCAAGAAGAAGATGGTCCCCCTTTGGAAAACCGGATTAACGCTTTGATGAAGCCAGAAGAGGTAAGAGCCCAAGCGAAACGTAAGTTAGATCAACATCAACAATTGATTAAAATCTGGTTCGATTCTAATTCTGCTTCTGATAGGAATTTTGAAGTAGTTGATCTCGTCTTGAAGTGGGACAAACCACACGAGGGAAAGGGTGAGCACACAAAATTTCAAAACTTATTGCTTGGACCGTTTTTAATTGCTGAAAAGTTGGGTCCCAGTTATTTTCGATTGCACAATCTTGAAGGGCAGCTTGACGCCTATCCGGTGAATGGCCAAGCCCTGAAGAGATACTTTGCTTGATGACCACCCTTGTATATTATGTAAATATTTTGTTTTTGTTTGCGTTTTCATTTGCTTTCTCTTTTTTATTCTGATTTGAATTTATCAGTTTCTGTTTTCTTTGAAATACACACACCTGTGTACTGAGATATTCAGACAAAGACAAAAGAAATTTCCTTCGCTGAAATAACTTCTGAAAATTTGTAAAAACATCAATGGTATATTTCTGAAATATATATCTATGTTGGAAAAGTCTGTTGTTCGAAAGAAGTTTACTGATTTCGATTTCTGAGTAAAGTGCGTCATGATCATCTATTATCTTTTTACGCTGTCCCTTTTCCATAAAGGAATGACTCAGAAGATGTCTCCCTGTCTTAGGAAGTTGTTTTTGTCAATAAAACATTTCTGGATCTAAATAAAGGACAGTTCTAAAAAAAAAATTGATGAGGTCTGAAAAAATATGTTAAAATATCAAGATTTTCAGCGTCACCCCGCTCAGCTATATATCTATGAAAAACAAAATAAAAATTATTAAGAGGAGCTGTGGGAAGTGCTTGTAAACCCGTCGGGATGCTGAACAGGTCCACTAGCAGTGGGTAAATGGATGCATGACGCCAAGACAACTTCACCGGGGTACTGAATAGGCCCACTGGCAGCGAAGCAATGTCGGGTATATGAAAATTTGCAAAAAGGAAACCTCTTTAATGTCCTTTATTCTGATCCAAAACTTCTTGGCAGGATACAGATGTCAGAGTGGGTTAAATGGAAACCCTGTCGAGGCTATGGACGCCTGCTGGTAGCAGTGGCTATGCCAACAGTATTGGAGATTTTACCTTTAATATCGTGACTTACTGATCTTAAGATTGTTATCAACTTTCATCTTTTAAAACACTGCTGCAATAATTGGTTAATGATGATGTTTATACTATTTTCTGGTTGTTATTTTTGAGTTGAAATTTTCTTTGCTGTCCTAATCTGAATTTGTTTCTTTTGAAAGAGATAACTACTTCTACCAGTGTGTCGCCATTGTTGGCAGCCAATTCACATTTTTCCACTGTCCTATAAGCTGCCTACACCAATGTTTTGCAAACATCGATTTTTCGTCACCATTTTTCAAATAAACGACACTTTACATTTTTTTTGTGACATTTGCACATTTACCTTCGTTTTGTTTTCATGACTGTAAGCGTGAAAACTTAATCTTTCGAAGTCGCACTGGAATCATTATTTGAACTGTCACTATCCTTGTCAATATGCCTATTATGCTTACATTTTCACTTATCGTTATGTAGCTGGCAGAACTTTCGAACTATACTCCTTGGACATGCTTCAATTGATTGTGTAATTTGGTTCTATTGACTTTGCAATGCATTAGCATTTGGATTTGCATTTATTTGACTTACTTGACCTTTGGTTTCATAAGATACATGGGTGTTATGGTTAAATCTTTTATATATATATCTTTTTAATATGATACCTATGTTTGTGTTTTCATAACTATTGGCTTGTTGATTATATGAATACCCATTGGCACATTGGTTAAACTATTGATTATATGAGCTGGTACATTGGCGCATAGTTGATTTTGGTTTCAA
>ML782564.1:631055-643692 GCA_009831015.1 Picea engelmannii | reverse complement strand
ATAAATAAAATAACATTACTAATATAATATGCCCCAATTAAGGGGTAATGAGCCAATATTAGGGCTTAACAAAGGTAAACATGGCACCCTTGTTGTAGTCATTATCACAATAGGTGTAGAAGGTATAACATGAATTCCATATACCTTGGTGGATGAAAATGGTTGGATACTTTGTATAGTCCTAAACCCAATATATATGAGTGTTATAAGAATTTTGAATAACCAACATTAATATGAGACACAATAACATCGTGACAATTCATTAACAACTATAACAAAAAGAAACATTATAAGTAAAGAAATACTATTATTTTGAGTAGCAATTTATATTCAATCAACATATAAGGTGATCATGAACAATAGAATGGACTTAGCTTCACTTTCATGGGAAATTCACATACAATCAATGATTTAAACTTGTGATGAAACATGCTAATTGTTTGTAGGTAAGAGTGTCATGGTAAAGGTAAGGTTATGAAATGAGAAAAAAACTTTTGGTCTTTTTTGGGTTTAAAGTGGAGGATAAGGTTTTAAGACTCTGGATTTGAACTTATAACCTCTAAAGAAGAAACATGCATTCTTAACCATTAGGCACACTCACACCCATATATATAATGGAATATATATATATATATATATATAATTAAATTCCCTGAAATTAACTTACTTAAAATACATTTTGTAACTTCTATTACAAAAGATCCATTAAAATAATTTTAAACTTTAAATTTGTTTGTTTTGTGTGAAGAAGTATTTCTAGAATCCAATATTAAGGAGATTTGTGATATCATGGAATTGAAAAAGACATCATAAAGTAAGAATCATAGATATTAATTAAAACTTTAAATTTATTGTTGTGTGAATAAAAAATTTAGAATCCAATATGAAAGAGATTTTTTATTTTATTTTATTATTATTATATGTTATTATGTATTTAATTTATATAATATTGGAAACTAATAATTAACATTATTAAAATTATATATTAAATTTATCAAATATAACAAAACAATATTAATATCAAATAAATAAACATTTTATATAGTTTTTATTAAATAAATTATATAAAATTTAGTAAAGGATTGATTCAAATTTTCTTATGATATATATGTGTGTGTGTGTGTGTGTGTTTTAATTAGTAAAATAGCATTGGGTAAATCCATCATAAAAATGTCGAACTTTTTGTCTACAATTTCAATTTCCTGGAGTGCTTTGCCATTGTCTTTTTTATCCTTTTCCACAGCATGAGAAACCATGGATTTGACCGCCTAGTACGTTTTGGCTAGCTGGAAATACTTGGTTTCCCCAGTGCGAGTATACTTAGAATCGTCTACCCAATATTTAACTTCACGCTTTATGTTTTCATTTGAAGTCGAGTGACATTGTCACCTCTTCACTTCCTCAATTTCTGTGGAATGTTTATTTTTCTCATATGTGCTCAGGTATTTTAAACCTGTACCAACCATCCACTCTGCTCGAGACGCCTTGGAGTGATTATCAATCCTTTTGAAGAGGAGGGATCCATTTACTTGCCTTTATTATTTGTTCCCTTTCTGGCCATTCTTCTAGAAACCCACTAGATTTTTTAGGCTACTTCAATTGTCCCTTCCTCAGTTATCCTGAATATTGGAACTTGGTTCCCACTTCTCTCATATTTCCCACGAGTCCAACTTGATTAGATTACTCGAGCACCTCCTAATCTTGGTAGTGAAAGATGCCCTGAAGTAGTCATTACATAATTCCACCACCTCTGCCACTTCCATCTCTTTGTGCCTATCTTCTTCCTACTTTTGGGGGGATATCCTTTACACGTTTATTTACCCATAGGAATAAAACACAAAGGGAATCATTCCCAATGTGACATTGTCCTTCCATCTTTTCCAAGGATTGTTTCATGATTTTTATCATATGATTCACCCAGGGGAAGGTTGTACCTACAATACTTCCACATTGGTTCTCCTAACCACCTTCGATACCATCGATCTTATTCCCATACTCAAAATGTACCTTCCACATGATACAATTATTGTTTCTCTCCCTCCTATGATGATGATGCTCACCCTTGATCTACACTGAGAATCCCTGTCCCATCTAGTACTCCGCTAGAGTACTCAACAAATCAATAGGTGAGGTTAGCCTTGTCGACATGCTCGTTGAACCCTTCTCTGGAATGATCCCTCTCATATTTCCAAGTACCCTTATGACATTTCACTCTTACTCCTACTACCTCTTTCTTGATCGCCAGTTGTTTCCATTGTCTTATGAGGTATTTGAGTGGCTTGCACGATTTCGCCAATTGGGTCCCTGTCTTTCACCCTTTGTACTACTTTCACATTGAGTCAATCCAGGATGCATGTTGTTACCTTATCCTTACCATTTCTTGTAATGTGATGACTCATTTCAATTTTACTTAGTCTCATGGCCTCTTGCTAGGTGGTTTGGTGAGAGGGGTCCCCCAGCTTCCACCTCAATGATTGAGTCCTCAGTTGGATTCCTAGGTTGGCCAAGTAGTCTGCCACTGTGTTTTCACTCCTTTGCACCTGGTATGGGATAATCACCTAGAAGTTATGAATTAGGTCAGCAGTTTAAGCCCATCCATGAGATACTCTCCAATTTGTCATGATTTTTTCTAGGTTGGATCCATCCAACAGACGTTTTATAGACAATATGATATGGAGCGAGTCACCTTCCACTATCATATTTTTTATTCCCTAGTTTTTTTGCATGGATATACCTATGATGATTCCTTCTAGATCTGCACCATTATTGGAGTTATAACCGAGTTTACTTGCAAACATGGCCAAAATTTGACCTTCAGAATATCTCAGTAGTCCCCCCACTCCATATTTTTCGGGGTTATCCTATGATTCTCCATCAAAATTTAGCTTTATAGTTCCTTTTTCCGATGACTGTCAAGCTTGATGGGAATTTTCCTTTCTGGGAGGGGGAGCTTTGTTCGCTTGTTGTAAAGCCAGTTCTAGTTTCCATTGTCTAAATATATATTCTTCCTCCACCGGTAACATATGGTCTTTTGGCGACTAGGTACTAGACGCTATAGGTTCTTGCACATTTTGTTTTATTTGGTTCCACGAAGATTGGGTTGATAGAGAGTTTTGTTTGAAAATTATTTTGTTTCTTTCTTTCCATAGGTTCCGCATCACTATACCTAGAAATATCTCCCACTTTTTACTTAGGATGGGGTTTTTGAAAGGTCTTACTAGCCAATCTATGATCGGGTTGGTTGTGTCCTTTCTTCCACCCCTGGATCTGCGGAATAATATTCCCCCATTATCCCATATCTTTCTCGCTTCCCTGTAAGTATATAAGAGGTTGTTGAGAATTTCCTCCTTCTCTCTACATAGCATGAGAAGGTTGTCTCCGACAAACTGGAGGTAGGTCACTGGGTCAAACTTGTCTTGTAGTTTTATTCCTTGGATTTTCTTTTCAATCACCACCTTTTGAAGCAATCTACTCAGCTTCTAGGATGATATAGATATAAGGGGAGAGATGGTCCCCTTGTCTAATTCCTCTATTCGGGTTAAAAAAATTTGAAGGAGACCCATTAACAAGGATTGAAAAGAATACTGAGGATATTAGCCCATAAATCCAATGGACCCATTCCTCTGCAAAGCTAAAGTCCTCTAGCATTTTCCACAAGAATTGCCAACTTATGTGGTCATGTGCCTTTGAAATATCTAATTTTATGAGCATACCTTATTTTTTTTTATTTCTACATGGAATGTATCGTTTCGTTCACACCTATTATCCCATCACAGATTTCTATTCCTTCTACAAAACCCCCTACTCCTTCGATATGATGTTTTTTAGTAAGATTTTGAGTTTGTTTGCAATGAGTTTGGAAACTATCTTATAAATGACATTTCACAACACTAATGGTCTAAAATTCTCTGTTGTATTTGCCTCTTTTTTCTTTGGGATTAAGGCGACGAAGGTGGCATTGCAGGATTTGAGAATAGATTCAAATGATCTTGATTCTTCTACCACTTCTCAAATGTCTTTCCTAATTATTTTCCAACATTTTTGGAAGAAGTCATTAGTGAATCCGTCTGGACCAGGAGCCTTTCCCGATGCCATAACTGTCCTTTCCACTTCCGCCATTGAATCTTGACCCATTGATTTTTTTTTTATTTGTGGTAATTATCTTTGGGATGCCTTTTGTGATCTTTTGGATGGCTTCCTCCCTATTCCCTTCTGGTTATATCATTAGGAGTTTAAAATGATTTACCAATTCCCATTCTATGTCTTCTTTGGACTCAACTCTCTCTCCAAAAGGTGTGGTAATATTTGTGATCTGGTTATGATTTCTTCTTTGCAACAAGGATTTATTGAAGAACTTTGTATTCCTATCTACTTCTTGCAACCACCTTACTCTGGATTTTTTATGCCAAAAAATATCCTCCTGGTTTTCTCACTTATCTAACTCCAGTTTGAGTTGTTCCTATATTTCTTTGGTAGATCCTTTGTTTGGTCCCTTGTTGTTGCTTCCATTTGGATTGTCACCATCTCCTTTTCCAACCTCTTGTTTTCCTCAAATATGTTTCTGAAGACTTCCTTGTTCCATTTCTTGATTTTGAATTTGATGTGTTTCAACTTCTATTGAAATTGGTACATTTCGGTGCCATACAAATTTGGGTCCTCATCCCACCAGGTTTCAATATTTTGCAAAAAATATTGATGGTCCATCCAAAAAATTTCGAAGCAGAAGGATTTTGGATGGGGAGCTAAATTTTCCTCTCAAGTAAGGTATATCGACCAATGATCCGAGCCATATAAGGGGAGGAATTCCATTGATATTTCTTTTTGACCTTGAAATAAGGCTTTTGATGTCGAAAATCTGTCTAGACTAACATATATGTTTTTCATCCCTTCTCCTATTTCTCTAGGTGAACGGGCCATTAATGGTATGAATATTGATTA
Source organism: Picea engelmannii (assembly GCA_009831015.1). Lineage (NCBI taxonomy): Eukaryota > Viridiplantae > Streptophyta > Pinopsida > Pinales > Pinaceae > Picea > Picea engelmannii. The sequence goes on along the minus strand of ML782564.1, from coordinate 638,754 downwards.
GTTTGTTTCTCTCGATCCAATCTAAAAAGTTTTCAATCTCACCCTCTAGATGTTTGACTCCACCTTTTTTCTCCCAATGAGCGGTGATCATATTGAAATCTCCCCCAATAACCCAGGAGTGGCCCCAAAGGGTGGCCCTGAGATGGTTCAAGGAGTCAAGAAAAATTCTCTTAAGATAGGGATTCTATGGACTGTAGGAATTTGAAATGAAGCCATGGGTTTGAGATCCTATCCCCATGTAGCTCATCGTGAGGATCCTTGGAAAGGTGGCAAGCATGTCTAATTTCCATTTCTTTGGATCCCATAGGGTCATTAGGCCTATAGATGCGCCTTCTGATTCTATCACTTCTATGTCCCACTCTTTCCATACGTTCTTTGTTATATTTACCATGGTTTCTTTATCACACTTTGTTTCTTGGATCATTACTATTTCTTCCTTTTCTTGATTTATTCTTTTTTGAGAATTCTATAATTGTATGGAGCATTCAAACCACACAAATGCCATGATATTAGCTTCATGATATTAATTTTGTTTTTTTTTAAAGTACCTTTCTGGGAGTTCTACCATTTGTCCCTAATCAACCAGTTTTTTTCCCGTTTCTTCAGTTACCTGATTGTATGGTTTTCTAGCCCTCCTTTTTTCCTCGTTGGGTTTTTTCTTTAGGATCTTTAGGGGATTGGTTTTGACCCTGAATCCATGCAATGTACTTGCTAAGATCCCCAATCCCATTTCCTTCCACTAATGTTATGTGGTTTCTCTTGGATTTTTTACGCTTGCTCGTTATTTCTTACCATTGCTTCTTGTTCTCCAAGGTCTTGATTTCATATTGTTTATTGTCTTTCATCCTTTTCCATTACTATCTCATGATCTACTTCATATTTATTTTTTGTGATCTGGTCCTCTTGATCTTTCATTTCAAGTTCTCTTTATTTTGGCTCCTTTGATTTTCTTTGAGGATCTAGTGTTTCTTTTGTTTCTCCTGATTTTTCTTTTGGATCTAGATCCAATAGGGAATTTGATCTATTAACCTCGTGTTTCTTTGGTTCTTCTTGGATTTGATCTTCGTTATCTGGGATGATTTCCTCTAGGGATTTGAATTTATTTTTGTATGTGCCCACTTCCTTGGTTATTTGGTTTTCGTGTCTTCACACCCCCCTCTGTTTTCCTTGGATTTTAGTGAAACCTTCCTCATGTTTTCCTTCTTGTTTCTTAACATCATTTTTTTTTTATGCTCATCGAACAATCCCAAAATAAGTGACCATGGACATGACATTTCATGGATCTCAAGGGGATTTATTCATAGTCCACCAACTGGCTCCATTCATTGTCCTGGTAGGATACTGTTATTTATTTCGGGAGGGATCCTGCTACATTCATATAAACACAGACTCTGGAATATGAGGTGTATTTGGCATCCTTTGTGATCTCATATATTTTAATGAATGATCCCAGGTTGTTACCTATGCCTTCCAATGTCTCTATTTCCTAGAATTCTTGAGGTAATGAGTATAACCTTATCCAAACCGTGGATTTCATGAAGTCTTCCCTCTTTGGGGAAAATCTTTTCGTCTAGTAGCAAAGAGGAAGACTAGTGGGATTGAAAAAATAAGGCCCTTCATCAAACACCTTGTTTATGTCTGCAGGATTAGTAAAGATGGTTGTAAAGAAACCTTTGGATCTTAGCTGTAGATCTACTTTCTCTTTTATCTCCCATCTGGAGCTCACCCACCCATTGAGGGATTTTTTTGATGTCTAGATACCCATGAATTTTCCTATTAAAGTGTGATCCTTCATGTGTTGTATGTAGTTACCAATACTGGACGAAGTCACTTCATACCTTGGATTTTCCATTGGGCAGGCATGGCATCCATTCACCTTTGTTTTGTCATATCCAAGACTTTTTTTCCTCATAGTACTATCATTGTCGTCCTTGCCTACATCCCCCATTTCGATATCCTATGATCATTGTTGCACTTTACCTAGCATTGTGTCCTTGAATGTTAGTTTTTCCCTCTGTCCTTTGTCCTTGGGCTAACTTGATGATTCTGGCTTTCCTAACGATCCCACCCCCGTCGCCGCCATTTTCGTTTGTTCAAGAAAATACATTATCTCTAAACCTTTACTCATGACTGTGCAACTCTAACCCGCTTCACTCTCCATTTGTCTCTTGAGAAACATATCTTCTAAATTGTTGTTAACGACCTCTTTCTAATACCTTAATTTTCTCTTATACTCTATTTATTCATTGCACTAGAATTTCACTTTAAATTTAAATATGATGATATTTTTAATGGTATGAGAGTGACTTCATTTTCTATTATGCAATTGTTTAGCTAATAATTAGCACATTTATGCCATCTTTACTTAGGCCCCAAATAACTTTGACTTAATTTGGAGCAATGCTAGGAAGCCTCTTGTCTTTTATATTAGTTATTTTGTGCTTATACAATGAGTATTTAATCATAATCATACTCTCACTAAGTGGAAGACCAACTTTTGAAATCAGAATTAAATAAAGTGTAACATTTTTCATTTTAAAATTATAAGTTATAAAATGCTTCTCCATTATTAAATTAATTTTACATTTATAAAAATGTTTTTATATTTTAAAATAAATTGTTTTCAAATAAATTTCATAAAATCATTTAACAATTTCATATTTTGTTGGTACATCTCAAAGAGTAAATTAATCAAAGGAAAACAATAGTCTATGTCTAACAACTACAGTTAATAATTTAAAAACTAAAACTAAAACTAAAAATTAAGATTAAAAATGAATTATTTTTTCATCAAGTGAAATGTTCATTTATAGATTCATTGCAATTAAAATCTATTGTTAATATACGCAACATACTTGCATTTAGAAGGATTTATCTAATCTAATAGAAAATGATTAATGAATGGATATTCTTGTCTCTTTTTCTGTTTTTCTTATTATATTAAATTTCACCAATAATCTATTTTAGCCAAATATCCACAAAAATTTACAACTTTATTAAAAAAATAAAAATTAATAAAAATAAAAATTTATTAAATTTTATTTATTTTATTTATTTTATTTTTAATATTATTATAATCTATTTATTTTAAAAATTCATTTTTTTAGATTTCATTTATTAATATCACTTTACATTTCATTTTTTAAATACATTATATATATATACATATATAAATTTGTATATGCACTCACTCTCTATATAGTAATTTAATAGAGATCCTATAATAACATCAAGACATCCTCCCTATTACAATCATCTAAAACAGTTTTTTTACATAACCATATGAGTGATCCAATCACAATCCCATTCTTTACATAATCATAACCCTATCTTCTCTTCTAGTTCGTAAGTCAATTAAAAAAGTGCATTAAGCTCTGCCCAGTTTGCTAGCTGTTGAATAGATATAGATAGCTGAGAAATTTGCAAGAATACAGAATTTCTCTATCTTGGTTACTTTCCCAATTCTTATTTAACAAAAAATCATCCTAAGTAAATAAATTGAAGAAAAAACACAATAAAAACTACACACAAATTCTACAAGTTGATATTATGAATAAATGATAAGATTATAATAGGTTACAACTCTATTATATAGAGTTTAAGATTTGTTGTTATGAATAATTGTTAAGACTATAATAGGTTGCAACTCTATTATATAGAGTTTAAGATTTGTTGTGAAAGTTAACTGGTTTAACTTATTCTCATTATTATAAAGAAATAAGTTGAGAGAATATCTCAATCAGCCTCAAACAGTTATTATTAATAATTTATTATGGAAATTTATTAAACTAGTTACTTATAGAAAGTGACTTTATTACATATATAAATCTTATATTCTAACAATAACAATGACCCACTTTCAAATGATGAAACTGATGAATTTACAAAGACAATAACAAAAACAATCAATCTGCAGATATATATTAACATTACAATTGTATATAATATTTGCAATTCCAATAATTCTTTTTGAATTCAACTTTTATCCTGTGAACATTATTGATTCATCCAGAAGGATGAATCCTTCTAGAAATGGTGTATGAATATGATTGCTGAGGAAGTCATAAAGAGTGTCTAGCTTCATTATAAATCTAAAACGATGGATACGTATGAATGCGATTCTCCTTCGTTGCAAATTTCCACTGGTGACTGAATATGGTTCTCTATGATTTGAAATATTTTCACGGGCTCTTGACTTATGAACGAAGCGGGGACCCGATATGATATGATTGGAAATATTTCCACGGACTCTGGACTTATGAACGAAGCGGGGACCCGATATGATATGGTAGGTTGATAAGATTTTTGTTGGATTTAAAGGCCCAGATCCTTATCCATGATCTGTTTTCTAGTTGAACCATCTCAAAAACTGAGACCGTGTATAGGAAACGCTACAGGTGGAAAACTGATATATTTTTTTTTATACAGGTGGAAAATTTATCATAATTGGTCAATCAGCAGTGGGTAGAGCGAATACAAAACTAACTCATCATCCTTATTTAAAAAATATATATGGTCAGATGAATACTTACTAGCACAACTCGCGGCTGAGAATGGCGAAAGGTATGGGCTGAGAATGTGTGTCATAAAATGTCTGTGGTAATTTGTAATCTGTCTGTGGTAATATGAAACATTTGGCTGCATGGTTTAATCCTACTTAATCATTTAAACGTGGCAATTACATATCCTTACAGTAATTTTTTAATGTGATAAGGTAAATGTTAAAAAGTAAACATGTTAACTGATGCCTTGATAAATGCAAGAAAGTTATGAACAATAAATCTGACCCATTAATTTTGGAGGACGAATTTGCCAGCATCTTCAGTGCATAGCCATCAAATTAGGATTTAAGGTTAAATAAGGTTAAAAGATTATTAATTATGCCCATTATCAATAAGTGTACACCTTTAAGCGTAATAATTTTTTTTTAATAATACATTAAATAAATATATTAAATATAAATTTAATTTATATAAAAGATATGTTTTCAATTTAAATGATATTTTTTTAAACTAACATTATTATCTCAATAATAACATTCTTAAAAGTTCTTGGGGTAGTTCAATTGACAGTTCTTGGGGTAGTTCAATTGACAATTAATTTATGTAGTCTTTAGTATCCTTACCTAGTAATTTTAAAAGTCTATGGCCTAGTTCAATTCGTAAGTAATTTTAAAAGTCGATGGCCTAGTTCAATTCGCAAGTAATTTATGTAGTCCTTGGGAGTATTTTTAAAATAATTTTGTTTATGATAGATTTTTTTTTCAAAATTTACTATTTATTTTTGTTTATCAATTAGTCATTATTTTTGTTGTGATTACAAGAATATAGTTTTTTTTTTCAAAATTCTTTTTTATATAGTTTACTATTTTTTTTTATCAATTAATTTTTATTGTTATTAAAAAATAGCTTGTGCTTGGAAAGTTGGGACCCACAACTCTTTGTTTCATTATTTCCAATTGGATTGAAGGTTGTTCACTATATTAATGACTCACACCAATTTGGGACTTTTGTATAGGGCTTAGAATCTTGAGATTTGGTGTTCATCACACAATACACTAGAGCTTGAATCCAAAATTTATCCCTTAGTGACCTTGCAAACATGCACGAGACATTTTGGTTTTTGGCATTATTATTTTTTTTAGCACGGTGCTATAGATTGTATTAGTAGATTGATTAGTTTTATTTGTTTAAAACTCAATTTTAATTTGACAATTCTTCATATTGATTAATTGTGTAGATTATAAGTCTCAATTATAGATTAAAATCCAACTAAACATATTATTAATAAGGTTTGATTTTTTATATATAAATACAATATTGATATATAAATATAATATTAAAAAGAGATCTTCTATAAAATTTAAATGTGTTACATTTCATTTTGGTACAAACTATTATAAAATTAAAAATATTAAAATTATTATGAAATTGCATTTATCATAATATCATCAAAATATGAAAGTTTATACAAAATATTTGATATGTTATAGATCATATGGAATACAACACCATTACAAGCATAAACAAAATATCAAAATCCTCAAGTATTTAAAATTCTTCTATTCTTAGCTTCTTTCTCAATTTCATATATCTTATGGCATTCCAATGTTGATATATCAAGCTATGTTAGTGACACTCATATTAGGACATATAATGCAACTAATGATATTTTGTTCTTTATACATCCTTGCTTGTGAAAGTTTATGGATGCTTGAATTGGAATGAACAACTATTGAATCATGTTGCATGATAGAGAAACCAATGCCAATTCTCCATGGTCCCACTACCTTGTGTGTTCATAGTATATGCATTTCATAACTATTTTTCCTTCATTTTTTTCTCTTTCAATCACTTATACTTAGTTTTCCATTCCTCATAAAACTTTTGTTTTATTTTTAGTTTTCTTAGCTTTTGTGTGCACATTCTCCTCCTTGAAATGTTCAACACATTCTTCATTATAATTCATTATAAAAAAAAATTTGAGACAATTTTTTAGATAATATCTATATAATAAAAACTTGAAAATAATTAAATATTAGATAAAGTATTTTCTATTTCATATTCTATTTTCCTATAAAATTGATAAAATTGTAGGAAAAAAACTAAGGGAAATCAAATCCATAATCAAAATGTTGATATCTTTAAAATAAATTGTAAAAATCTATACATTTTTACAAGGAAAGCAGGTCATATTTATGGTAATTATAAAAATTATATAGTTGAATTAAGAAATAAAAAAACACTTAAATTGTATTTGAATTTTGCTTAAATATTCCTTAATATATTTTAATTATGCAATATGATATATATAACTTAATAAATAGATATAATATGTAAAAAAAAAAAATTCAAATAAAAATAATTTTAATTAAATTTTCTTGATTAAAATATCTTCCATCTTCTTTTGCATTATACCAAAAGACAAAACCCACACAAATGCTTCCACATTATTTCTTATTCTAAGAATTTAATGTCAAATACCAACCACCAAACTTGAAAAATTAACTAAAACCTTGACAACTACCTCTTCTTTGTACAGATCATTCCATCTGACCATGTTGATAGTTACTACCGCGGCAAAAAGCTGTCCCTGTGTATCGTGCCTACCCTATCCAATATTTGCAAATATTTATGTCACAGGGCTGAGGGTCCTATAATTATGTCTCCGAGGTTTCAGATCAACTCCAATTCCACTGCCTGCGACGAATATGGATTCTTCATTAGCTGCCATGGACGCTCTTCTGAAGCAATTTGAAAGACTTCAGAAACCCATTGATCTCGTTCAGACACTACATGAAAGGCAAGTGAAGGAAGTCCCTGCACGGTACATCCTTCCTTCTGATCAGAGGCCATCCCCTCCTCTTCAAGTCCAGTAGCCTCTTCCCGTCATCGATCTAGCAGGCCTGGAAGACATCGATCAACGCTTCACGATTGTGAGCAAAATAGCCCAAGCATCCCAGGAATGGGGTTTCTTTCAGGTTTGAATGGGTCATAATTTTTTATATTTCTTTTTCATTTCTGTGTCGATTATCCAACCAATTTCGTTATTGTTTGGGCATCTGACTTCATGGGTTTTCAATTCGTTTGAAGATAATAAATCATGGCATACCTCTGTCATTGTTGGAGAGTGTAAAACGGGTTTCACAGGAGTTCTTTGATCTTTCTTCAGAAGAGAAACGGAAACAGTGCCCTGTGAG